>JAOEGT010052741.1:0-19253 GCA_025447795.1 Speoplatyrhinus poulsoni | reverse complement strand
TCCCGCTTCACTTTTTTGTGTGTGTGTGTGTGTGTGTGTGTGTGTGTGTGTGTGTGTGTGTGTGTGTGTGTGTGTGTGTGTGTATTTAGCTTTTGTTTGTGCAAGCAACCATGATTAACATCTGCCTCAGTAACAAGAAAAGAAATCTAGCAGCAAAAGAAATGGTGTCATACTTGGCAGCGGGCATAGGCTAAATACAGTAAACAAAAACATTATATGGAAATACAAACAGAACTGGAATAACACTAATGTCATCGCCCACAAGACACATCTTAGTAATGTAATAAACAAGCAATGATACAGAAACATGAACTAGAAATGAACAAATGAACAACCAATTACAAATTTAAATAAATAATAAAGTTCCCATTGTATTTGTGACTGCTGTGACCTATAAAGGATGTGGTTCCCATGAGTACAATACAATATAGACCCTTACAGAAATGACACTGTGACAGAAGTCCCTTCTCAATATCCTGTTTCCTAAATATATCTAATCATATTTAACACAATATAGGAGTTAGGGATAATGTAACATTGCATTATCTCATGGTTATCACTGGAGATTAAGAAGATATATTTTATTCCACAACATTGCTTCTTTTCCAGCCTCACAGGCAGGCAGGGGTCTGGGAGCTTGAAGACGTATGTCTGTGCACTACAGTAGTGTCTGTCCTCCATCTTTTTATAGTAGATTATTCAGTATCTGTCATCTTTACAGTAGATTATTCAGTACTCTGTCATCTTTATAGTAGATTATTCAGTAATCTGTCAACCAGCCACTGCACTGCTCTGTCTCAGCTCAATGAAAGCAATACATGTATAAGCTCTCTGTTTGGCTGTGACCACATTGGCAGCCACAAGCTCAGAGTAAAAACCCTGAAAATTGATGATTTCATTATAGACTAAAATTGGTAAATAGTGTAATACCAATGACTATTTGCTTTTAACACTATGCTGTTGATCTAATCTCGTCACAGGCAGAATAGCACATGCCATTTTGCTGACAAGATGTCTAATCATCAATTAAGCCACTTGAGATCAAAAACAACATCACATGCTACATTCTCACCTCAACAGAGTTGCAAACCTAAACACAACTACCCCATGTTTCCTTAACATCTCTGATGATCTCATTCATTGGATGAAACATGAATTACTAATCATTCATGTCCAGCACATCAATCAATGATGAAAAGAGCTGAATATATATATATATATAGACACATAAATGACTTGTGCAGAAATTACAATAATTTATTGAAATTGTATACACAATCCAAACAAAGCAACAATTTAATATTTGAATGCTGCTTTTATCAGAAGGCACAATTACTGAGCGTGCTAGGCATCGGAGGTTTAGCAAGATCAGGTATGGTCGTGGAAAACCTAGTGTTGCTTTTGCGCTATAGCCACCGTCCAGCTGTGCTGGATGCTTGAGGGTCTAGGAAATAGCTGACATTTCCCTGGAGAGCACAGGCGGTTGTGCCCCATTGCACCCCTGTGCCGCCCGCCGTGCCCAGACAGGAGCAGGCTGCCGGTAATATAACCCTCACCGCCCTCCACTGCACACACCTGTCCCAAAGCTCACTTGGCCTAAGATATTCACACTGTCTGGTGTTATGCCTGCTGGCATAGGTGTTGAGCAAAGCCAAGATCTCCCTCAGAAGTTGTCTCAGAGAAAACGGCAAAGGAAAGCATTTGATTTTTCAAGGTTTATTTCCCCACTTTCTTATGTGGTGCAAATGTATGAATGTTATTGAAATTTCATAAAGAGGCCATCACCTTAATTTAGTCAATTCTGATTTATTTAGTATAGCTCATAAATGTTGACACATTCCTTTTTGGGTCTAGGCTGGGCTGCCATTCAACAGTGGAAATAAATATTTCTAACACCATGAAATGTGCAGTATTACGTTATGCCCAAACCACATTTAAAACAACATACCAGAGCAAGAGTGCACCTGCAAACATTAAGCCAATTAAGTCAATTAATTGGGCAAATTTTGGAACATAACTAGCACTGGCTTGGTAAACATCAGAGGGATTTTAGACTATGCTATGGTATGCAGGGCGTTGGTGGTAAATGACCGTACATGCTCAACCAATCAGGATGAATGACTTCCACAGACACAAGAATGTGTGTTTCTGTACTTAATTGTAGTAGGAAGTTGTTCTAACCCAACGTTTGGCTTTTAAAATGAGAATCGTATGCAAAAGTTGACTGAGTCGTATAAAGAAAAGCTGCATGCACAGACAAGCTGACAAGCCACAGACACCTTTACAACACGGCCTCGTCTCGCTCTGCCCCTGGCATCACAGCAGAAGACATTTTCAGTGACGTGAAACTAGAGCAAATCAGAGAAGGCTGACATAAAATACAAAACTTCCTTTGCATAATGGAGAACCAAGCAAATAACGTCCCCAAAAGTAATGTGGCTATGACTAAAGGATTTACATAGACTGTTAGAGACATTCGGGGTCTATGGGGAAGTGGCTTTCGACCACATTAGACACCGAGCTTGGCAGGAGTTCAAGCCTCAACCCAGAAGCCTTCTCACCCTCTAGCTTGGCAGGAGTTCAAGCCTCAACCCAGAAACCTTGTCACCCTTACATCTTACTTACTTACTTAAGCAAACCATACCAGTTGGCATAATAAATGCAGCAACGTTGCATGATTCAGTATTACCTAATATTTAATTAGAAATACAATCATACAGACACAATCATGTAGTTTATCACACTGTGATTCGTGGTATAGTTCTACAAGAATACTACCAAACATACAGAGACTTTTTATTTTAAAAAGTGTTGTTTTAATGCCTAGCAGGTGGCATCAAATTGTTTGTATGAATGTAAATGTGACAACACCCGGGGCTGTCGACCACTCTTTCTACCAGTCATTTAGCCTGGTGCTTAAGAAAGGAAATATGGAGTCAGTCATTATGCAAAGGAGAGCGACTGGCTGCTCTCTCCAAAGCAGGACTGGAATGGAACAGTAGGGGAAGCACCAGGGAGAACCAAAGCTGATGGAGGTCAGAGGAGATGGCTCATTCTCCGTCACTCCATCTCAATCTGCTTCATATATCAACAACTGTCTCATTGTGATGGGGGCCTTCCGCCTTCGAAGCCCCCAATTCCTCGCCTGTCTGTACACTGCACAAAAGACCAGAGTCGCCGTGCCAACCTCTTCACTGTTTCATGGACTCTGAAACGCTCTTTATCTCTCACCAAGAATCCAATTTTGCATTTCAATAAAGTTGAGCCCATTTTATTCCCATCATAAGTCTATCTTCTATACTCTCCTACATCTGTTGACAACATGCGATAACCATTTGCATACTTTTCAGTGTGTGGGCCTTTTCTGTACTGAATCCATTGCCTGCAGTAATGCAGGACATTGTGTGTGTGTGTGTCTGTGTCTGTGTGTGCGCCAAACATCTGTAATTGTTGACCTATTTCTGTATCAGAGCCAGCCAGCAGGTCTGAATTCAGCTGCTAGTCAGTGTCTTAATCTGTTACCTTGTGCTGATTTTTTGCACAAGGTAAATTGGTAATAATTTCATATAGCATCTAAAGCTGATGTAGGTAAGAGATCTGCGATCAGAAGCTAGCTAAAACAGAGCAAGATTATTAAATCAACAACACAAAAACACACGCCCTTCTCCAATCGGTCTGCTAACGCGAATCTCCATTAACAAGCTAGTTATCTGTGTGTGCGCATAATGTCATAGACAGGCAGGATACAGTAGATTTGCTAGGCCAATCAGGGAAGAGAGATCCACATTTTTTTCGCAGGCTCAATCCAACCTCTGTCCCTCCCCCACACTGCTATACCCAGCTGTATCTAACAATGTGCTCAAGCTAGGAGGAGTAGTGTGTCATGTATGAATCTATCAAATAATAACTCAAATATCTCATGTGATATGGATGTTACATTGGACAGTGCAGCTGTGTATGCTCTGCAGACAATATTGTGGTGTCCCATACGCAGCAGCACTGACCCAATGGAAACATGTCACCATTTGTAAGTCCAAATGTCCCTACAGCTCGTGTCACATCTGGCTGCCAAGCATCCCTCTGGGATGAGCTTAACGAGGCTCTCTGCCCCCGTGCCAGGCAGGCCCGCCTGGGCTGGGCCCGAGCCAGGGTCCCCTGGCCAGTCCTGGATGTCATCTGCCAGTCTGGTCGTTACAAAGTGTGACAACCACAACCCTCCCTTGTGAGAGAGAGCAGCCCGGAGAGGTAGGGGCGCCATGACGCATTAGGAAAGAAAGATCATAGATAGAAACAGAAAAGGAAGATACCAAGGTGGTGTGAAAATAAACAATGAAGCACACAGTAAGGAAAACACTGACAAAAAGAATAAAGGGGGAAGATATCAAGGGGGAACATCCCGTGACCGGTGCTGAGGAATGGATACAACGCAGAAGTGCCAATTAAACTCTGCAGTTCCTCGAATGGCCAGTTGGTGCTGGCTGCACAAGGGGAGTCAATCCCCATAGACAGAATTTCAGGCAGTCCGGTACTGCAAAGATGACGACGGCCAGAGTGAGCACAACTCAATCTTCACACCCGTTCTTGAGAAAACCTATGGGTGACGTCACAGAGGATGTTTCCATTCAGTCTATGGCAGATATCCGTGTTTGTTTCAGGAATAAATGTATTGTTGCCATCTTGTCTGTTGATACTGGGACGGAGCACCTCAGATACTACTGATATTCCTCACTTGTTGTATGTGAAAGATAGGGTGGACAGGCTAAAACAGATGGACTAACTGGCCACTGATCAGCAACACACAGAGAGGCAGACACAGAGACATACTGTATGAATCCATAAGAAACAGAGGTCACCGGTAGGGGTGCACAACATATCCACTCAGTATTGTTATCGCAATATCACGTTGCACAATATCATATCAAAAATGTTGCAGGAAGGTGCTATATTCAGTTTATTTTGTGGAGGATGTGTCTATTGGCTGTTTGGCTTAGTTGTGTTTGATGTAGACAGAAAGTAACATGTGTGGCTTAGGAAGCTAATGACATAATAGAGGTCAAAGTAAGGCTGTCGCGATAATCGCAATATTGTAATACCGCGGTGTTGCTAACCCAACCGCAGGCCGTGGCAAGCAGCCGTCGTTACCGCAATGTTTACATTTTATTTTTTTCATGAGGCTAGCCCATCGAATATGACGTCTGATCTAGGGCGTGTGCGATATCGAAGCACAAATTCCCCCAGCCCCGTATTAGCCGGTTGTAGCCTTTTGGAGTGTATGTATTTACGACACTCCAACGTTGTGCTTTACAGCACTTTACTACAGTTTAGTTAAGTGCTGTACTTAGTCTGGGAAGTCACACCCTTGAGTGATTCTTTTGGGACATGTCTGTATTTCGTGTGGGAAAGATAATGGAATATGTTGTGTCTTAACCTTTTGGGTTGTTCAAAAACAGCCTAGTGTGCAATCACTTCTTTCTGTCTACATGCTACCTTAAATCAGGACTGTGTAGGCTACGCTTGACGCGCCATAGGCTTTTGATCTTGCGCTATTTAATATGCTTTTAATTAGTCATATTTTCCAGCTGATATTTTGGCCAAACATCTGCCGGACAAAGTTATACGTGATAACCTACGTATAGTCAGAACACCAGTACTAAACTGGTAGAAAGCCTATGCTGTTGCACAATTGTCTCACCTCGGACTGAGATCACATTGCCTAAATGCCCCAGAATCACACTATTTCGGAAGCTCTGCCCCACAAACTTGACCATTCAAAACAAAAACAAAAAAATGGCGATAATAAAAATTGCGGTATTTGGCCAACCTAAATCACCGCATGTACATTTTCTTCACCGCGACAGCTCTGGGTCAAAGAGGAAACATTAGTAGCCAAAAATTATGCCCCCTCGGTAGCTTGGATTTGGAACTGTTGTTGTACCAGTGCAATATGACAATATTGAAAATGTGTTTTGATATGTTATGCAAACCATTATGTTGATGCATTTCCCATAACCTTTGTGTTTTTACTTATGTTTAAAAATATCAAAACTAATATCGATATTGCAATTTTTATGATCAATATCGCAATATCATATTTTATCAACATCGTGCACTCCTAGTAACCCGGAGACACTTTGAGTTGTCAGCCGCACCTCATATGGCATGCAGTGCTGTAGCATCAAGGCCCGTGTTAGTAAATGCCCAACTAAGTATGGCTTCTGTCTGGAGACATGAATGGACCCCCTCAACAGCCATTCACATCCCCGGCCTCAGCCCAACCCCCTCATCCTGCCACCCCTCAATCCCTGCCAAGGGCCTCATGCTGTGAGACTCAATGTTTGGCCGGTCCTGTATGGAAAGCTAATGGTAATTGCCCACAGATGCAGAGTTGCAGCGGCGGTGGTATGGAGGGAGTCAGACCCTGAGAAGAACATTACGAGGGGAGCGGTGGAGGTCCATAATTGTGGTCTCTTTGATACAGAGGGGGTTATTCGGGCTCTCCGCAGAACGGCTCTCAAGTCCCCCAGCAGAACTCTGGCCGAGAGAAAAGGGCACCATTGTTATCATCGGGCCATTGAATAAGAGACTGGAGAATATTTTGCCTCCACATAATGGCTAAAAATTCTTCTTTCAAGACAGACAGTTTGCCATTCACGCTTTTTTTCCACCGTGGGTTGCTGATCTGATCTGTCTGGAACGACGGACACAGTCTTCTAGTCACAGGGCGATATGTGGCTGGTGTGTGGAGATGAGGGCCACACGACGATTAAGAGAGCGAAACAAAAAATAGACAGGCCAGACGGTCAAAACCCCAAGTACTGTAAGCAACAGCAGTAACAGCAACCAACACATTAAAGAGGCAGATTTGAAGACAGAACAAGAGAGACATTTATGAGAGCGAGAACGTAATGGAGATCAGAAGAGAGATATGCAGACCAAAGGGGAGAGGGAGAAGGACAGACAGGAAAAGAGATTTAACCCCTCATGTGTTGGATTGCGTCAAATCTTGATCATTTGGACTTGCAGGAAGACACGCTCACATACAACGTACTGTCTCTTCTGTGTCGTTGTGTGTCCCCTGGGTGTGACAACCCTAATGCATCCTGGGACACAGACAGATATTGGACAGCATCTTCGGAGCAGAAACACTAATTATGTTATTACACCTGCAAGAAACCTATCATTTCACCATCTGTTTCACCTCTTTAACTATCTGAGTAAATGGTTTAATGGCCAAGAAGCCTAAAATTGTCCCTGCACAAAACACATGCAAACACTGGCCAACACATGTTACATAGATGTCAGTGAATAGAACTGCTGCTGCATGCATTTTGCAATGCAATTTTAAGCATTGGAAACCCTGAAAGCATTATTTGACCTCTTGCAGCAAGCAGTTCATTGATGCAGCAAAAGGTTGACTTGTCTACTTTGCATTGTTTTGATCTATTTCCCCTGGATGCAGTTTCCATCACAGCACCTGATTCCCTGATTAGAAGACCCCATGGTGTTGTGTTAACCAGTAGAATCACCTGCAGTCTGATAGCCAATCCGTTATTACTCTACTACTTTTATGAATTAAGTTAAGTTGAAAATAGGCAGAACTAATGCATGTTTCAGGTGGCACATTAGTTGAATGAAAGGGCGCACTCTTTGAGGCATGTAGGCTTATTAAACAACATCAATGTGTTTTTGGTAATGCCGATCCACAGGAGTACTCTCACAATGGTTTTCTCAACGCACAGGGGCTGAAATATCTCTAAAATAACTGTCATTACTGGTTTATTCAACATGTTTAAACCTGATTACAGCAATGCAGAAGTGAGAAGCACACACACACATACACACACACACACACACACACACACACACACACGCACACACACACACACACACACACGCACACACAACCGGAAACTGCCTTGTAAGTTTTAAACAGGAAGCAAAAGTCCAGGTGTTTCATCCGGGACAGTCACCACCCATTTGAATGTGTGTGTGTGTGTGTGTGTGTGTGTGTGTGTGTGTGTGTTTGTATCCATGTTTAACCATTTTCTTTGGATGATATTTGACATGGTGCGCTGCCAAATTACATTAATTACAACTAGGCTACTACAGCACTATAAAGGTCAGCGACAGAAAAGGATAATAGACATAGCATCTCTCTTCATTGCTCTCTCTATTCCTCTATCTATCCAACAACACTAAACAACACTCTAACACCCCTTCATAGACGATTCAGGGAAAAGTCCATGAAACCAAACAAGACAGATTTCGGGGGGGGTGGGGGGGTTATCGACCTACATACAGTAGGTCTACCTGTTCCCTTCACTTTGTGGAATTCGATGTGGCTACTGACATTTCTATAGGCTGCGACATTATTATATAATATTGCCTACATATGCATAGCTTGAACGGCACATTATCGGCAGCATCTCATTCTCAACATCTGTTCCGTTCACATTTTGTCACCCTCAACATTCACAAGGCAAACCGCACCCATAAACGGAGGATCGCGCTAGTGTGTCCGTGCCATGTTGCGTGCATCGCAGTGACTGACAGCTGGGCCGGATAAGCATAGGCTACCAAGCCTGGTATGTGAATTGGATACCCAGACAGTACCGTGTAGAGAGAAATAGGCTACCGTAGTCTATATTTTCACGCGTGGATAATAGGTAACGACGTAATAACATGGCGTTGCTTGATCCAGCCCACTATATAGTTGTTTCTTACCTTTGACTAGATGTAGGCTACGCCTCAGTCGTTCAGAGAGGCAATGAACCGACTGCAAAATGAGCACGGCGACGTATGAATCCGGTCACTTCATAACTTATCCAAGCAACACCTCAACCTTTGAGACGGCGTTGGTCTGGACGGCGCTCGCATCCCATCATCAGGAAACCAACTGATAGCCTAAATATGTCAGTGAAGTATCGTAGCCAATTTAAAAACACGGAAAGGAGAATTAGGCCCTTTCAACCTGTGACTCACGCCGTTTCGGTGTAACCGGCGGCGAGTTGCGGCAGCGGTTCTCTAAAGTGGAGCTGTAGGCCTACAGTATTCACATTTCACTCCCTACTGCGCCCACGCTAACGGATGGCAGGACCTATCGAGCACTCGTGGAGAACATCCCCGCCTAGTGGCGGGTACATGCGATAGCAGGCATTTGGCTTCAATTAAGTATTATTAAGAATTTTATAATATTAATTCAGGAAAGCAACGCAATTATTTAAGTTGTTACAAGTAGAACAATTCTAGTGTGTAGGCATATTCCCTATATATCTACCTATCGCCATGTTATAGGCCTAGGTATTTGCCTCAGTCTGCTGCTTCTGTGTTATTTTGAGTTCTAAAGATAAGATAGATCAGGTGTTTTTTAGAACGTTCTGTAGATACAAGTGTGTTTTTTATTGATGCTTAGAGCCGGAGCATTGCAACAGATGGGTTAGATTATTAACTTTATTGATTGCTTTTCATTATGCACTGTGAAACCTTAGATTGTAAACCTGTCTGCAGCTGGGCAACGCTGTCCTCCATTTAGAAACATTCACCCTGCAGCCATGGTGTCAAATATCTGCTTCACACTTGGATCTGCGCTTTTCCCTCCAGCAACCTTTAATCTATTCCTCCCCTCATCACGAACTACATAGACTTAACCACAATAATCAGGCATTGGAGCAACATAAATGGAGCTGTCAGGTGAAAAAGACATTGAGAATACATATAACAACATTTTAGCAGGTGGCTGACACCTCTATTACAGGCAGAGACTTTGGTACAGGTACTATAACATTAGTTGGCTAACTTAATTAAGTGTTTAATGATACTAACATTTATTAATATTAAAATAATATTAGTGAGAAAAAGTTCTATCACAGTAGCTATACTGTATAGGGTCAACTCATGGAAACAATGAAATGAAAGCAGGCTGCATATTTGTATGCCTATGTACAGTACTTCTCATGAGTGATATAGTATGCATGCATGTCTGTGTGTCTGTCTGTCTGTCTGTCTGTCTGTGTCTGTGCAGGCAGTGCAGGCCATTTCCTCATAAAGTTCCTAATAAAAACATGTATCTGTTACTAAAAATTACATAGTTTGAGGTTTCATGAAAACAATCTGTATATGACCTTATTAGCTTGGTTCTGACTCTACACCTATGCCTCATTAAGTATGTGGTGATTTATGATTTATGAATAGGCCAACGTGACCACTCCCCTATCTTGGCTCAAGGCTCTGCTGGCCAGCTGCTGGCCAGCTTGAACCAGAATGTGGAGGAGGAAGAGCAAAGTTTACACAGTCATACAACATGATGTACAAACCCCATTTCTTAAATAATTGGGACAGTATGGAAAATGCTCATTAAAAACTAAACAAAGTTATTTGTAAATTCCATTCAACCTGTACTATATTGAAGACAACACATTATATGAAGCTTTACCTTGTGTGACTTTGTTTGGTGAAAAAAATACACTGATTTCAAAACTGATGACTGATTAAATGAGTTCACTGTAAAATATAACACCCCCTACTCTTTAGCACCTACTGCATATTGCAGTCAATGCTATTTGCATTGTACTACTGGAAAATGCAGACATCTCTGGAAAAGACCTCATCTGGACAGCAGCATGTATGTTGCTCCAAAATGTATATACTCTTTTTCCATTCATATGTGCAATCACAGATGTGTAAGTTACCCATGCCATGGAAACTGACATATCCCTTTATCATGACAGAGGATGGCTTATGGACCTGATGCTGATGAAGGTTTGCCCCTAGGGCTCCTATTACCACTGGGACCACTTTGGACTTCACCTCCACATATGTTGCAGTTGTTCCCTCAGCCCTAGTGCTGTGATGCTTCTTCCTGATGTCAGCTGGGATTGCCACGTCTATCAAGCTCACCAGCTTGCATCTTACACCCTGCTATATGTGCTGGACCATATCAGGGGCATCTTTGCCCAGCCTGCAGCTTGGGTCCTGTCTGCTGTGAAGATTCCTGCTTCTATATGGCTCTCGTGCTTAGGGCCTGTTCTAGAGCTGCCATGATCAGAGCCTCTGTGCTGTCCTTCAGACCGTCCTATTCTATATAGCCGCTGGTATAGATGTCTTGATGTCAGTAGCATCTTCTCCTGTGGCCAGATTACTATTCCAGATGGGTATCTGATGACTGGGATCTTGGATCCCGGATCAATATATTTTTTATTAAATTGTATTACTTTATTTTTATTTCTGTTTTTAGACTACTTCTGTAATATGTAAAACAAATGTCCACAACAAAAAATCTAAACATCTATTTGCAGAGCAGGGGTGGGTCCTGTCAGTTAGGATGAATTTTAATTGTTTGGTGTCTAAATCAGACTTGTACTGCTGCAGACCTTAGCATTTTTCTGGACTGACATAATCATACCAACAGAAAATAAAAAGGCTACATCCTGACCACAAATGTTAGTGCAGACAAGGTTGGAGTGATTATGTCTAAACTCAATACAATATTGCTTGAACTTCTGTTATATATGTGTACCCTTAAATGCTCTTGCTCATTGCTGTCTTATAGGTTACTGGAATGAAGTAGGCCATGACTTATCTCCTTTTATTCTGATGAGAGCAGGCTCATCAGTGGTTCTTGACATTGCTCCACCTCTAATAACCAGATAGCAATTAATTACCTTTTTATACACACCGTTTTTAAATTCTAGCCTATCTTTTACATATACTCTGTTAACACTGTTGGCACAATTTCAGTGTTTAATCTTTAGGAGACTATCGACTATTTATGAATGTTTTTTTTTTACAATTATTAATTACATTTGCTGCAGTAGGCCTAGGTTTATCCAACATACAACTTGTCTAAATAGGTTGGCTGTTTAGAACATAGGCATATACAGCAATCTTTCATGTCCTGCTAGCAGAGGCAACCATAAACAACAAAAGTCACAGTTAAACAACATTACAATTTTAAGTCCTATTTCAGCTGCCATAACCCATGACGTAGATCATGGGTGAGAAGATCAACAACCCAAGGTGTGGCTACTGATAGGAACAGCTTTACTTTATCTACAAACACAAGTATTGGCCGACTGCCTCCCAACACCCATCCCCTTTCTTGCTTTCTCGCAGAAGTAATCGATAAAATTGTCTAACAGCTATTCTTCTAAAATGTAGATAGGCCTACCACAAATTATGAAATCTATACCGAATGTTCTGAAAATAAAAGCTTGGTGAATAAATTAAACAATGAAATCCCCGGTGAACTAAGATAATATAGGCAAAATAGTGATTGGTTTAGCCTAATTAAGATTATTCTTAATAGAAGATATAGGGCCTACCGGCAGGCTTGTAGTTATTATTTTGGTGTCCATTGCGAAATTGAATTAGCTACAGAACAGATTAGACCTACTTTAAATGTAATAGGGTATAGCCTACTTACTTTACCAGCTATTATAAATACTAAATAAAACATTGCAAAATATTTTCAGAGTTGCTATCAATATTTTACTTAGTTATTGCTCAGTTGTAGTATTGGGAAAGAAGGTGGGTCTGTTTCCATCATCGTTAGTCTTTACACTTTAAGAAGTGCATAGTGACGCATAGGCTAACAAATGCTCATGGTCAATTATCTGCGTAATCTTTATATCCACCCTCGTCTGTCTCCTCTAAGATAACTATGGACTGTATAGTGACTTACGGATGTTGAGACCTGCTTTGCATAAACAAAGCACCATAAAGTAGGATATATTGTGAAAATATATTGCGTCTGTCGGTAGTTCACGGCTATAAAGTTCATGGTGGTTGACTACACTGGCTCTTGTCATTTTAGTCCAGTCTGTTAGGCTATTCTATTCCTCTCACACGTGGAATATTCAGAAGACAGTTGAAAGTGGATTATTTGGGGAATTTGCAATGCTCTCAAAAAAGGAGAAAGACTTGATTAGAGAAATTTTGGAGATGAATGTACCTGTAGCCGAAGACATTGGATCAGACGCCCTTCTGAGGTAGGCTATTGTGAAACGAATTGTTAAAACATGCTAGGCCAAATGAAAAATATGCTGTTTACATATATTTTTGGAGTAGGCTGCTAACGTGTTTTTCATTTAGACTGTAAGAGTGAATCGATTGCAATTTTCTCAACTGGTGTTATTTTCCGGACACTAAAACGCCTATTATAGCCACATGTTTTGAAGTGAACAGATGGCGTTTTGTGTGAGGTGTTAGGTTTTCCGGTCAGAAAGCCGTAAAATATTTCCTCCTCACATTGGATTGGAATATGTTTGCTGTTGTGTAGCATAATTATAACAATTCATTTTTAAATATAGGCTAAGTAGCCTATCTCATAAATTCATACATTAATAAATTCACAATCAAATAAATGGCATACATCAGCATACGTTGCAGGCATATTCTGCAGACATGTATAACAATGGTCAAAATATAATGTCTTTCAATCGCTCCAGGATGTTTATAACTGTTCCTGGCAGCAAGACGTATTTCTCCCACTTGGACATCAGTCCGCGCTCGCCTCACCTGTTGAGGCATGGCAAGAAGATTATCATGGCCATAGCTGAAGCAGCCAAGGATATCAGTCAGCTAACAGTCACCTTAGCACCTCTACAAACTCTCCACGCCTATACACTTCGGATAGACCCAACGAACTTCAAGGTGACAGTGCAATCCAACGACATAAAAATAGCTTAATGGAAGTAGACTACATGTTTAACCTTTAAGAGAGAGCCCCTGCAAACCCACAGATTGTTGTGAGTTTCGACTTCCTCTCAAGACTTTCAATGTATATGAGGTCTGCAAGGAAGCTGACATCAGCATATTGCATCATAACTGTAAATCACATCAGGCGTCTGTATAGCATTTTTTCACACAGACAGAACAGGTCTAAAAATTAAGTCAAAACCGGCTCAGCTGTCGAGTTTTAAACATGCCCCCATTTTTGCAAGGAATAACCGTTAACCCAGTGTTATCAGAGTCCCCTCTTGCACCTCATTGTTCCTTAGCTCTCTTCCAACCACGTACAAATGTGTTTTGTGTCAATACTTGTCAAAAAGTTGTTATCTACTTACAGGTTTTCTCACACTGTCTGCTTGTTAGTCTGGCCTGCTTCATGGGTGACAGCTTCACGGAGGTGGCACATGCGGCTATGGACAAGTTCCTCTCAGCGTTCGCAGCGGTGCTGGCAGAGAAATACAGATGAGCATCTTCGGCCAACCAGACGTTTGAGAGACATAGGCCTACACCATGTCACATGCGTGCTGACTATCATTCTGTAAGTGTAGGCCTATTGTGTAGGCCGACTCGTTGTGGTGATGGCTATTTGTAATAAAAATAAACTATCACTGTGTTTTATTGCCAATATGTTAGAGCATAATATGTTTGTGATAGCTTATTAAATGTTTTTTTTTTTGGTCGTTACGGTGCAATTTAGCCTATAGCACTACTTTCATAACATGTATTAACGTCATGGTGGGAGTCGAGAAAAATCACAATATCGCCTATATGTGTGTGTGTGTGTATAGATATATACACATACAGTATATATGCATATATAACGTCAGGGCCAGTGAACTCGTGGTTCTTAAATTGTGACAGATTTTGATGTTTAAAAGTGTTGACAATTGAATTTCTGCCACTAGATGCCAGTGGTTTTCAAAGTATGAGGCGCTCCTCCGCCGCGGGGTGCTAGAGGACATCCATGGAGGCACAGCGTGTGAAATAAAATAATCGAATAACTTGACTGAGAAATATCTTGTAGACTACAGTAACTGTAACCGGATTATAGGACTACAACATGTTAGATCTGGCCAAGTACTAATGGCATGACATTAACGATAACACTTATGGCTACTGGCAATTGTATAGCCCTAGCCTATAACTCTTTTTACGGGTGTTATAATTAATTACATCGGATAACGGCTGTTGTGTGGTTTAGCTGTGCCACTGTGCCAGCTGTGTAACACTCAAATTCATCCAATCAACTATCAAGTATTTTTTGAAAGTGCTTGTTTATTTAAAACGCTTTCTATGGATGGCTCCCCAGATGGACGTGTGTCTAACAATCCATCTGCCATGCCAGGGTACATGGGCCACCTCCCTGTTCTTCGTTTAGGCCTATTTATAGGCTATAGGTGCGAACCATCTGATACTAGCGCTCCTCCTGTGTGTGTATGTGTGTGTGCGTGTGTGTGTGTGTGTGTGTGTGTGTGGGTGTGTATGTGTGAGTGTGTAACATAGGGAATCAATATGGGTTATGTCATGTCAAGAGGGGTGATACAAAAGTGTTTTTTATTTAGAAAGTAAAGGAATAATTTAAAGGGATAGTCAAGGGAAATCAGTAATTTTAGTCTTAGAATGTCATTAAAGGATGTAGAAGCTTAATATAAACACATACAAACTATGAAAATCAACTTCCATTTGAATCGCAAAATATTATAATACGCCCATTCAGCCCTGAGCCCTTTGAATGTAGTGGTTTTTGTCATAATGTTAACACACTTCTTATTTATTTATTATTATTATTTATTTGGTTGATGTATATTAAATATATCCAACTACAATATATTGTGGATATTTCTGCACCTTGTAACCTCTTTCCTATATCTTTAAATAACAAATTCTGATTATAAAAAAAACTATTTATTGAGCAATATACTGAATAATGAAATGAATGTAAATACTAGATACTAAAATACTATAAATGTAAATACTAGAAACTAAAAACTCAGACGGGTCACTTTTGACCCATGGTGTGCATAAAAGGTTAAACGTGTTCTTACAAACTGGATTAAACTGACACAAATTACCATTACTGCTGCCAAAATAATTGGTTTGTTTGCCAACACCCATCTCTCACAGAGCACCATTGTAAGGCCATCACAGGCATTGCGAGTAACACAGGACATCACACACCCACAAAATCGCTACTTCATTCATACTGCACTGCCAACAGAGTCTTTAACTCAATTCGTGCAAAAACATACAAAGTAACTCCCATAATTTGTTTGTTTTTGCACGAATTTTCTTGGTCCATTTCGTTCAAATTATAACTGGGACTTGATTCGTGTGGAAATGTACAAACCATTGCCATATCACCTAAACAAGGTGCCTAAAGGCATAATATGTCTACATATTCTTTGATCGATGTTGTCTGCGGCATACCGTAGGCTATATGTGGGCGTTATGTTTTGATGATGTACAGTGCTGTAAAAACAATTGTCCTCTGGGCACAATAAAGTCAAATAACATTGTATCTTATCAATAATGCAGGTATGGCCCATTTCAGAACCATGGACAGAGCATATAGGCTAGCCTATGATCCATGTGCATCGCAAGAAGTGTAACACAAACTAAATATTCAGTGATATCGATAATGTAGGTCTTATGTTCCATTTCAGCACCACGGACAGCGATAATATGTGCGTGCAGTTACAATAGAACTAACGGCAGTTACATATCTTGCGATACACTTGGATCTGCAAACCGTCTTCTGAGAGCGACGCAACAGGGTTAATGTAGGCCCTATAGTGAATATTGTTTTATATACCGCGTCCTGCCTGGAGGGCTATGATAGATGATGCCGAGAAACATTAAGGCGAGTTAGGATAAATCTTTACCAAGTCAAAGTCGCAAGAGCGTGCATGCAGCTATGTGATGTCATGCCCATAGACCCCGATCACACAAAGAGACGCGTCGCCAGTAAAACCATTGTTTTCCGTACGGTGGGACTGGCATGCGGTTTTTCTGGCGCCGCGCTTCGCGCTTTTAGAAGCACATAAATGTTACAATGATTGTTATTAAAGTTGTACAGCGCTTTGAGTGGCCGGAAGGTTAGAAAAGCGCTATGTAAATGCAGTCCAATTGCCATTTAAAATAATTTCAACTTTTCAGCGCAAGGCGCGGAGTCGCACAGTTCTTCAATGTGACAGTTATTTGGTTCAGGGAGACATTCTCTTTGGCACATTGGGGGTTTATCAAAGGCCGCGCCTTTAGTCCTATATGCTATATAGGCTAGAAGCGATCAAAACAAGTCCAGTGAACAATAACATGAAATAAAACTTGGAAAATATAGTTTGATTTACTGTATATTTGGAAAATATATGTTTTACGTTTTCTTTGTTTGTTGTTTTGCGTATGTTTAATCACTCCTTTTGCTTCTGCATGCTCTCCTGTTGGATTCTGCTGTTTGTTGTCCCCATGGTCTACTTCTTTTGTAGGCCTATACTCATATGCTGTTTTTGACTTCAGTCTCAGCAAACCGCAGTTGAAAGGCACACTGCTCCTTAAACCTCACCCACTTTTAGGATAACTACTTTAAACTCCACCGCTGGGTGTTCACTTCAAATTAGCACATTATATTGAGATAATAAAATAGAGAAGCCTAGGTTTATTGTGGTTAATTGAAGACATTCATATCACGCTACATATAACTTAACAAATAGCTAAATATTTTTTTCCCCTAAAATAATAAGGCCTTTATTTGTAATGTAATACTTATATATTTCGATTTGCCTGTGCATTATGGAATAATAAAAAACAACAAAGCTGGATTTGGTGTTGCTTCATTACTTCATCGGTTCTTTATTGAAGACAGCAACAATAGCACACATAACTTTGCCCTCTAGCTTCGGGTTTTTGCTGGAACCTAGTGGTATTGCATGCACAGAGCAGACACCACGACGGCCAAGAACTTCTGCCAGACCGCTTGCTTCTTGTAGTCGAAATCTTTCCCCAGTTTGGAAGCGACGGTGATGGTGATGCAGTCACCCAGCAACTGTGTTGGGGAAAATTTAAACCAAATGAATTTGACTTCAGATAGGCTATTTATTTTTTATTTTATTTTATAGTTATAGTAAAAACAAAACCAGTTTGAAAGGCAAACATGGCAAAAACATCACATTTCGACCTAATTAGGATCAAATCCACATACCCTGAAGTTATCTGGATCAACGTGCAGTTTCTCGGAATGCAGTATGCTCAGGGGTGCGTAGGTATTCTTGATGTCATCCATGTTCTTCACAGCTTTGTCCAGGCCGTGCAACACCTTGACGCCTTGGGCTGCGACAAGCGGATTAGACATGATGGCTTCGGCGTTGTAGAGGTTGCCAAAACTGCCAAAGTAGCGCTGAGTCCACGGGTACACGATCAGACACCTGGAACGCCGACCTTTGATTATAGGCTAGGCTATGTTACAATTACATTAAACAATCTTAGGCTATAATTATTATTTTGTTTTGTGCAGAAAATCAAATCTATAACCGAAACAATAATAGACATACGGCCTATGGACAAATGTATAAAAGTCTTCGTTTAATAAAAACTTCTGGATGTGCATGGCCTATACCTGCAAAGAGCCTTAGGACCGACTTCTTCATAGTCCAGGCTGGCAAAGACGCCGGTGATGCATTCTCTCTCTTCATCTGTCCACTCGACCATGGTTGTTGATTAAAAGCGAGTAGGCTAAGCCGAATTGCTCGAACACAAGTGGAGCCACTCTCTTAAATGTCGAAATTGTCCCCGCCTCCAACCAACTGGACACTTGATAGGATGGAGATAGCATCTGTTTATCCAAAAGTTTCTGCGTGTTTTGATTTCTAAATGTATTTAGTTTTAATTTGAATATAGGTTTTGATATTGTTTTAACGGGTAGGCTATAATACATATGGTATTGAATAGCTATACGCAGATACATTTCCAAGGTTTCTAAAGAAAACATATGTGGAAAACCGAAAACTGTGATCATTCCCATTGCATGAACCAGAGTTAGCCTAGTCACGTATTCGCCCTTATCTGTTGAGACACACAGGGTTATCTAAAGACACAGTGCCCTCCACCCAAGGGGGGAGCCACATGTATACGTGCTTTGGATTTGAATCAAACGAACTGCCTATAAAACCGTTTTGTTAATGTATCCATTTTACTATTATGCATAAACACCAATCAAATATGACAATTAGCGCAAATCCACTAATATACTCACACATGTGAAAAATATTACTGGTACTTTCATCCATCCATCCATCCATCTTCTCCCGCTTATCCGGAGTCGGGTCGCGGGGGCAGCAGATTCAGCAAGGGACCCCAAACTTCCCTTTCCCGAGCAACATCAGCAAGCTCTGACTGGGGAATCCCGAGACGTTCCCAGGCCAGTTTGGAGATATAATCTCTCCACCTGGTCCTGGTTCTTCCCCGAGGCCTCCTCCCAGCTGGACGTGCCTGGAACACCTCCCAAGGGAGGCGCCCAGGAGGCATCCTTACTA
>JAOEGT010052714.1:0-19258 GCA_025447795.1 Speoplatyrhinus poulsoni | reverse complement strand
GAACTCCGGGGACGGCGCGCGAGAGCGCGCCCGACCAGAGGGCGCAGCCACGCCGCGGGACGCCAGCGTGACAGTATGTTGTGTTTTTACATTGACAATGGTGATCCATTATTTATCCACATTAATGCTCCAATTATAGGCTTGCAGTCAGAGCTATATTCCAAGAGCATGCAGATCGTTAATCCGTTTCGGCAGATGCAATAATTCTGTCTTCGGTATTGGAACAGGAGTGGAAAAGCTTTAGGGTACATCCAGCATTTGACCAGCATCATCTTCTGATACAGTGCAGTGAGACATCCTGTCCACAAGTCCATCCTCTTATTTTATGTCAGTGCACCCTCCTCAAAGAGCATAACAATAAAAAAAACAGTAAATAAGATGTTTGCTGGCAATGTGAAGAAAAATATAAACCAGACCTCAGCCTTCTAAACAAAAGTTGACACACACACACACATTAAAATGTCCGCCTATCATACACTTTGTCTTTGTTGCGATTTTACATTTTAACATGTAATTTAGACGAACTTCCTGGTGTAAAACAAGTCACATTTGGCCCTAGATGGGACACCATTTCTGGACTATAGTAAATAATGTATGACCTATCTTCTTAACCCAATCAGATAGTCAATCAAGTTACAGCACCATGCTGTAGAGCGCCATGCGTACAGCACCATGCTAATCCGGTGGAGGAACTGCCAGATGTTTATTCCAGTAGCAGTGATTAGTTATCAGTATTATGTCTGTTATGGATGGTTATGTATAATCTTCCAGATTAAGACTATGCATTGTCACCTTTCCTCACCACTTATGCCTGCACATTCACATCATGTGTTCGATTACAATGTGGTCCATTGGCTTTATTGTCAAAGTCTTAAAACCCAATTGAATTAAAGAACATTTGCCAGCCTAATTACATTCTGATTGCCATTGCATAACTGCCTTGTTGGCAGATTCGCCGGACGCTTTGGTGTGTTTTTCCCAGAAAGGCTGGGCCACCCGCATTAAACAAGGAGGGGTTGCATTGGAAGTTTGCTCTGACAGAGAGAAACCCCTCAAGATTGAATTACTTTGCCATTAATGTCCACTTAACAGTTGAGACTGTATTTCCCTGACACAATAACATCTGAGTTGTGGTGTGGTATATATATTGTACAAGGCACTCCCTAAGGCACTTGCTGGAGACAGTGGTCTGAGAAAGTGAACAATGAAATATACATTAAACTGCTAAAGCTATATGGGGGCTTAAAATGCTGAAATAGAACCACAGTGTGTAGCTTTAGCTTGAAAGAATTGCGTGCTCCCTCAAAACTTGGGACATTTACAAACCTGTGCAATAATCATGTTGTTTAATCATCATCTCGATATGATTAAATAGGGTACGATCACACACAAGCATGCAGGAGATGTACAGTCGCCTACTGAGGCAATGTTTTTATCTTGTCATGCTGAATGTTGGCAGCGGAGTAGCTGACCGACATGGAAATCAGTTTGCTGGCTTGTAAATCATTTGAGTGGTTGTGTGGATGTTGGATTTGCAATGAGAAAATGCATAGTGGACATTTTGTTGTTTTCATGGGCAATATCGTAGAATAGCCTACCTAGTTAGACAATCAAATTCTTCTCCATCCTGGCTCACTAAGAAAACTACAGCCCACACACGCTTCTTTGCTGGTGGTTAAGGCTGTGATTTCACCAATCAAAGTTCACAGTTGACCGATCCCAAGCCCCGCCCCTTTTCGCCTGTCCTCCAATAACAGTTGAGCATAACGGTTTGTTTTCCTATTAAATCCTACTGGAGTGTGTACCATCTGGGTGTTAATATGTTGGTCTTAAAAGACCTTTTACACCAAGCGCAACGCGGAAATGCAAAGCGAAAAAGCTAAAAAACTGAGGGCGATATTTTCACGTCAAACCATTTACATCGAACGCAACGCATTATTTCGAACATTCAGACATAATTCCACATTAAATTGGTGTCGACGACAAACCGTACCAGACAATATTTGGTGCGTGCTTTATGCGGTGGACGGATTGACAAGTTTGGTGTGTTGTCTGTTGCTGCGGTGCCGGGTGCATGGTGCCTTTAGGAAGCCTGCTGCTGATGCACTAATCTGGAGAATGAGGCTTCATGGGGAGTGGGAGAATGTGTTATGTACAGTTTGTGTACCCTATATAGGTCAGCGTATATGCCCATGCTATCATTGTTTAATGCTACAAAATAAAGCAGGTAGGTTATCCATGTGGAAATCTCCGTCTATAATCAGATATCCCGGAGGAGCCCCTGTAATTAACATCCTACGTTACTGTACTGCGTCGCTGTTAAACAAGAATGCGAGTGCTACTAGGTTTAGCCAGGGGTAGCAGAATTGTCAGGCTGTATTTCAGGATTAAAGTGAAGCAGTTCAAATGCTATCGTATGGTAGTTCTTATCATTCGATCCATTTTCGTATGAGGGCAAGTAGCAATGCAATCTTGTTATAAAAAACAACTGTCAAATTGATAGGCATATATACTTACTGTAATCATACCCGATATTCGCAGAGATCCTTTCCCACTTGTTGCATTAATTATGTAGACTTTTTAAGTGTTTATCAAAGCTTTATCTGTGGAATGTAAAAATAATGTAAAAAACTCTGTTATTGTCATGTGACATCAATACTTCGTTGGGATTAGTTAATCCCATTTCATAAAGCGAATATAATATGTTGCATTTTTGCATTGCAAACTGTATGTGTATAGTGTAATTTACTATAATGCATTTAAAAATAATCGCTTTTTCGCGTCACGCTTGGTGTTGGTCTGATGTTGGTCTGACTTTGTGATTCGAATTTACACCAGCCTGACTGACCATGGTCGTAGCTGCGCCTTGTTTTACGATGCGCATCATTGTGAAAACACGAAAGTGTCGATCGTTGCCAAGAAACACACTCTAACTTCTCCCTTCAAAACAAGCTCGACAAGAAAAATAAACACACAGTAACATAGGCTAGGCTAAAAAAGTTTTGCACACCTTTAACTTCGTCGTAACTTTCAGATCTACATATAGATGCGCCCAGGCGTATGCCCAGCTGGTTCACTTGGCTCCTGGTGTTTCGTCCAACCTAGTTACAGTAACTAGGTTGAGGCATGGCTTGGGATCAGTCAGTTGTTGAACTGCACAGGAAGCAAAGGTTTTATTAGCCTCTTTGCTTTCAAAGAAGTTAACGCAAAGTTAATACTCGCCTGTGTAAATTTAACGTATATGTGTGACCGTAGCCTTATCTTGCCAAAGGTGGAGTGCCCACTAAGATTTCAATAGGTTTGTGAAAAACATTTGAGAAATATACCCCCTTTTTTGCATAAAGTCTTAACTAATTTCCTTCAACTCATGACAAATTGGAGCAAAAAACAAGTGTTCCATTAATGATTTTGTTCAGTATAATTGCCATTGAAAGAAAATGTGAAACATCTAATTTCTGATTTATCAATACAGCAGAAGGGGGAGGAGGGGCTATATTACATTGGACCTGTCAGTCAATGCAATCATTATGTGTTGGCTATAAGCCACCAATCAATCTCCTGATAAGAGCTGTTGGCAGAAAGGTGAACTATGCTGCTGCCTCATTGCAAAACTGCACAAAAATCTATAAGAACTATTCTGTGTCTCTGACCTAGAATCCTTGCACATCAGATGAGGTTTCTAATCTACTCTGTCGAGATAAATCATAATAGCCTTTTCAATGAGTCCCAACATTACACAGCAGTTTTCCAGGCCAGAGACATGGTCCATTCATATAATTTGGTTTATTTGTCAGGGACAGTTCAAAATATCCCATTATGCCAGATTACATTACTAGTTCTCATACAACCTGGGCAACACACAATGTATAGATGAACAAATACAATAAGTAAGTAATATAAAGCATACATAGCGTACTGTACATTAAAACATGGGATAAAGTATTAAGTCTCTGGGCAGGCATACAGTATACAGACATATACATGTGTTAGGTGTCGGTATTGGTGTAAAATCCAAGCCGTGAAGGTCAAACCCTTCAGAGAATTTGTGGTCAACTAACAAACAAACGGCTGTTGTGATAGGGATTGTTTCCACGGTAAAAGAGACAATAAAAAAAGATTGTATGTTATCTCTGTTCGGGATTTTTCCTATTATAATTCACTGTTCAATATTGTCCAACATTCACAACAATAAATACCCCATCTATGCTAATGTAGGGTTTATCTCAGCTGTCCGTCAGTCTGTGGGTGGTCTGTCAACTCTGCTGGCTCTTACTCGTTGACGTCATAGCAGCAAGCTATGGTCAATAGTGTATACACGTTTTGATTCTGTACGCAATGATAACGAGGGTATAAGCTTGCAGACACATTGTGATTCTCCTCTCCCATAAGGAACATAATGCCTGCCCTCTTTATTGAGTGCTATTTCACTTTCATTATTAAAGCAAAGAAAGGCAGTCCGCGCTGCGCTGCTGTTTCACTCATTACTCTGTTCCACAATCTGAGCCACCTACTTTTCTCCTGAAGTAATTTATCCATTAATTATCTTCAGCTGAGGAGTCCAGGGCCGAGAAGCTTGTTAGCTGCCATGCGGAATGTTCTCCACTGTGAGTGGGACGCCGCCACTGACCCCTTCCCCGTTGCTGGGGCCCCGCGGGTCGGTGTAATGCGGCACCGTGGTCAGGACAGCGCGGAGAAAACACTGGTTGTTTTGGAGAGCGAATATTTGATTGGGGGGCCCTTAATGCGGAGCGAGCATTTCATTTGAGGAGGCGGTTCCGTGGGCGGAGAGCAGCGAGCTACAGCCCAGGCCAGGCCTTGGCAGCGCGCCAGCGCAGAGGAGCGATGGAGCTGTATCCACTGCTCCGCTGGTTGCTTATTCTCAACTCTTCTTCTTCTCCAATCCACCCATCGTCTTTTTTTAACTGCCGCTCTACTCTATGTCAACCGCCTCTTCATTACTAACTACGGGGTGGTTATGGGGACATTTAGAAACCAGTTGGGTCTGGAAATGTCCCCTTCATTCTGAGTGACCGGGCAATCTAGTGGGTATGTTTGAGGCCTCATGGATGATGTATGTATGTATGCGTGGGCTACCTACTACGTAGCATTTGACTGACAATGGGTGAACAAATAATGATGGGCAGGTGCAGCTATTCACTCTATTAGGCATGCTAAAATACCTCCCAATATATCCTAATCGGATTTGACAGTTGTGAGACGTGTGAAAAAGCAACTGTTACTCGAGACAGTTTCCAAGCCGACACCCAAGAGCCAGGGGAAACACTTCCTGTAAGGATGATGTGAAGCATTATAGGAGCACACGCAGACAAACGGGCTGCGTCAGACATCACTCGGCAGAGCTTTAATAAGACAGGCCCGCCCTACAAACCTCAAGCAGTGACAGAGAACACAAAAGCCTATCCTGCACAGTGAGAGAAAATAGCATTGTGAGCACACAGGGAGGTTTTCTGCTCTAATTATGTTGTGATAGTCTTACCCTGTCCATATAATAGGGGGAAGAGTCGTGCCGAGAAAACAAATGAAGCTGTGGGCAGCCTCCAGCAGAAGATCTGTAATTTAAAGTCAATAACACCTCACCTGCTCTTATCTGAGTGCCCTTCACTTCCAGATGCCCTTATTGGCGGGGCAGTGAGTTAGCAGCAGCAGACATTTTGCTGTGTTACAATATGTAGCGGCCCTTTTGATTTGTTGCTTATAAGATCGAGGAAGGCACACAAGGGCATTTCAATCAAATCATTCATGCTTTACTGGCTGCAGTTTACAGCTCATCAAAATAAGGAACGTTAGGATGAACAACCCTGGGTCATGTTGTGGTCGTCTCTCTGTGGATTACGTTTCCCTCCTTTGACCCTCGCTCAACACAGCGAGGGTCTATTATCTCTGTTGGCTCGATAGAATGTTCCAGGTACATCAACATGTAACATACTACATGCACAATATCACGTTATTACCGTTTACCATGGACTCACTTGGTTTTGGGGGAATCACATGCTACAAATGTGAACCAAAAATAATGAGGGAGGCGTGCATTTGGATTAAGCAGAGGTGAACGCACATGCACACACGCATTACAGTGGACCAGCTTTTAGCCGTGCCACTGAGGTACAGTATATGCGGTGGGAGCCAAAGTCACATCCGCATTATGGGAAGTTATATATCATGACATTTTCACACCACAACCCAAAGAGAGCTCTTGTAGGGAGGGGCCAGCATTAGGCTAGGCCAATGCCCCTGGGCTAGGCAGTCTCATAGTAAATGGACTGCATTTATATAGCACTTTACAGTATTTTGCCTCACATTCACCCATGGTGATTTCTGCCATGCAAGGTGCAATCAACCACCAGGAGCAGTTATGGGGGTAAGGGGTTAGGCATCTTGCTCAAGGATGCTTACAGGTAGGTCAACACCGGGGTTCATACCCACAACCTTCCCGCTGAGAGACCAACACCCAGACCACTACACCATCCTATCCGCTGTAATAGTGGTGGCCAAACTGCCGGCCAAGACATTTCGGCGGCTGTGCTTGACTAATGCCTCCGTAATTGTCCCTCCCAGGTGTGTGTGAGTGGATGGAGGGAACTGAAAAGAGAGAAGGTGTTGATGAAGGAGAGTAGAGACACCATCAGGGTCACTTCTCTGGCAACAGCGCAGGCTAATGATAGCAGAGCTGGCACCCGGCGGTGCCCTGGGGAACTCTCTGCCCACCTAGTCTGGTCCAGGGCCAGGGGAAGAGACCAGGTGTAAAAGGATGAGGTCCTTAATGCGGGCGTCGCAACCATACGGACCTCCAGACCGACATGTGGACATGGTCATTGCAACAATAGTGTGCGTCATCAACAACAACAACAGAGACATTCTGCAGGAAGGGGTGGGAAGGGAGAGAGAGGGACAGATGGTGAAAGGACAACCATGTTGACTTTTACTTACGCTATGTTGTTCGAAACAGAACATGTCTCTACATGTTTTAACCAACATGGGAGCTTGTTTTGACTAATGGTACTGCAGCCGTATATGTCCTATTGCTGCAAGATGCATAATAAAGCCTTTCAACTGTAGATATGACAGAATATGCACCGATACAATGTCTATTGTGACTTCTGTGACTGTGATATGCTAGTATTAGCTGATAATATCAGCCCTGATGTGGTTGGTGTTTTGGTTACAGTGCCATATATTTTGTCAACTGAGACGTCTATAATAATACATTGTATTTCCATAGTGACAATTCTGTAATGAATGTTCTCAACCTTTGTGGAAGATAGTTACAAAGGACGCCATTGCTTGTCGCGCTTTCCTGAAGCTATGTGCTCTACTCGTGCTGTGGCATTTAGCTCTTTGCAGTGTGACACTGTATTTTCCCAGTATGGGCCACAGCAGTCGAGATCAAGGAGTGTGTCTGTTTGTGTATATTCATTTGCTCATTGTACCACAGAGGGCCTCGACCAACAGCATGTGATATGTAGCTTTTGTTTCAATGCACCGTGTGCAGGGTAAGAAAACGTGCGCTAACACATGCCCGACCGCCAGCCTGTTATGTATCGCAGGAGTACTGTCGCGAGGCTATTTGAAAGTTCATAATTTCCATACGCAAGTCGTGTCCATGCCATTTAAACTGCAAGCCCTCAATGCTTTTATGGTGAGGCCAGCTTTGCAACAAACATAATATTTACATAGCGATAAGGAGTCACTTTGTGCTCCTGTAATTAGGAGTGATTGATTACGCTGCATTATTGTTAATAATTGTGTCATGAAGAAACCATTATGTAAATTGGGAGACTTTGTGTGTTTCATTTAAATCAGCTTCCACCTATGGAGAGACTCATTAAGTGAAGCTGTGAAAGGTTTCTTGTGAATGATTTTTTTCTTTTTCTCTGGCCCTTGCTCCAAAACAAGTTATTCTTAGCTTTGGTAGCCCCAGGCAACTGTTGCTATGCCTGTATATCAATAGAAATACAGAGATATATGAGAGATTCATTTTTTTCTTCATTGGGTAAACCAGTGGGGGAGACATGTGTTACAGGCAGGGTGACAAGCAAACTGGTTGGTGAAATGGACCAGAAACAACATTGATTTCTGGACAGTTGAGGACGCAGCAGTTTGTTTTCTATGGTAGTGTATGGAGCCATGAAGTGCTCATTGTTTAACAGCACTCCTCCATGTTACTCCTATTGAGTCAATGTAGAGGTGCCTCGGCTGGAACATGATGGTTACTGTACTGTAGTCTAAAGTTGGAAAGAAGACTTGGAGGGCAGAGATTCATGTTTACGGATGTGGATTGTTGTGGTGGATTGTGGAACGTCTGTGCACACACACATAGTATACATGTACTGACTAGAAACATATAACAACATATTTGATGTATGTCTGTCTGTCTGTCTGTCTGTCTGTCTTTCTCTGTGCGTGTGCGTGTGTGTTCATCACACACGTGAGGACGTCAAGCGGTGGCTTAGCTCTTTCTCCTTACTTGGTTGTGGACAGCTTGTGGCAAGCTTCCCAGATAAGAAAGATTTCCCATGTACTGTAGACATTACAACAACACTTCTATAGAATTCTTATAGACTTATATGGCCTGTCTGATCTGCATGACTTTTACTTATTCTTATCCACTTTGGGAAAATGTGCGCTGTTAGATATTCACTACTATGGCGTACCTGTCAGTAAACTCCAGCAACTTAAAATTAAACTTGAATTACATACAACATATAAGCCCCAGGTGCATGCACTGTGATTTGATTACTCCGTTTGGAATCTTTTAAAAAAACAATAACACAATATAATTTATTGTTTTATAACAATAAAACAATAACAGACTATGTCAGGAATCTGTTAATTTATTATAATTTTCAAAAATCACATTCTCAGGTCGAGGAACTTCTTTTGTGTTAAAGGTGTAGTTATTCTAGAGAAAGCTTGTTGATATTTGAAATCAAAACAAAAACGCCGCTCGTTTCAATGCCTTATGGACGCTTCCACATTAGCTCTACCCCACTGTTATTCAAAGTTCAATGTTATTCTTTGTTGTTGCTTTTTTTTAACCCCTTTTGCTTGCTCTCCCGTCTTTTTGTTTCCTCATTCCCTTACTGAGTGGATTATACCAGTGATTCCCAACCTGGGGTCCACGACTCCCTCTCCCCCGTCTTTGGGGGGCGCTAGAGTTCACAGGGGTGAAAGAGGGGCGCTTGATCTAATTTGCTTTGAGGTCAAACTGCATTAAAATGTTTGACTACAATTTAATAGCAAAATGTTATTCAAAAATCATGTGCAATGCCAAGGCCAATCTAAAAATAATAGCCTATTATTAATGGCATAGGAACGTTTAAGCAGTAGGCTAATTCTTCTTCAAATAAATCCACCCACATCAGAAAAGTATTCAAAAGAGTAGGCAGTGATTTACAAAGAGCCACAGAGGCGTCATATGAATGTTTGCTATTAATTGTCAAGGCTAAAAAGCTGCACAATATTGGAGGGGGGGGGGAGTCATATTTTGCTTTTTTTACTACAAGTGGTAAGTAGGGGCTCCAATGGAAAAAGGTTGTGAACCACTGAATTACATTCACTTATAAAACTATGAGATCATTCTGAGCAGGAGATAATCTGTAGGAGTATGTTCTGTGTTTTGATGCTGAACCCGGTTTGAAAGACATAATGCTCAGAGTGAGGGTAGTTTTTTCTCCTGCATATCTTGTTTGATTTGATGCATGGATGCTATATTGGCTAAACCATCCAATTGTGTCCAATGAAAAAATAGAAGAGAGTGAAAGCCAATGTGTTAGCCAATGGGAAAATAGCAAAGGTTAGACGAAAAGATTGAATGCCCTCAGCACTGCTTCGTTCAAGAAATCTGTTCCTCTGTGTGTGTGTGTGTGTGTGTGTGTGTGTGTGTGTGTGTGTGTGCGTGTGTGGGTGTGTGTGTCTGTATTCAAGTGTTTGCTGACATTACATTCCCTTTGCTTTCTCATCTCGAGACATGTAAGTGGCGTGGCAGTGAGAGTGTGGGGAAGGTCTCATGTCCCCCTAGTTTCTAATTCACTGACCCATTGATCGGGTCCTTAATCAATGTAATTATTTATCTTTGAATCCCGTGGAGCAGAAGCCAAGATCAGGCTGAGTGCTCCCTGTATTAGGCTGTCAGAGAGTGGAGGAAGTGCAATTTCCCGCACTCTCGCTCTCATGATCATGATGCTTATGCAATTCACTGCAGTTGCTATCGCCATTAAAAAAAAAAAAAAAAAAAAAAAAAAGGTTGCTTCAGGAGTTCCAGTGCCTTGTAACCATCTAAACAATAATTGACTCAGAAGACTGAGATGTTTGTTTATAATGCATTGCAAACTCAATGTTGTATAGGATTTCATAGCATGAGCCACACTCAGCTAATTAGCTAGTGGTGGCTATGGTATCCTGGTATAGTGTTGATAAATGGGTTATGGGTAGATAGAGTAACTTTAATTATGCAAGTAAGTCAACTGGATATTAAATGCAAATACTTTATTATACAAAAGCCGTTGGGTGCTGCATCGTATGCATCGAGATACACAAGAAACACAAGGTGTGTTTGGTCACACAAATATTAAATAGTGGTCTGATATGAGCTGGACCAAGACATTCTTGTTCACATTATGTTTCTGCACGTACTCCATGTTCTCAATACTGATGGATAGGTTGACATGTTGAGTCTAGTGTCCTTTATAAACAAAGCATATGTATGTACTTTCACTCCTATGGTGTCCTGGGTACATTTGGTAGATTCAAATTAGGCTCTCAGATACTATATAAACATTTATTGATATGCTGCTCCACTGACCATATAATAGATAAATATAGTTGATCAATAATACAATGTATAAATACCTATCAGATAGTGTGTGGATGTTCACCAACTATAAAACTGGAGTGACAGTGGCTGCAATCTCTCTTTAATCTAATCACACACGAGAGGGACTGCAATCTACCCGTGTAAACGCTGTATTTCGTGCCAGAGGATGTTAGCGTAATGCCCCGGCAGAACATGGACTGTTTGTGTCAGTTGATACAGTTACGCCGCTCTTCCAAACACAGAGGATACAATAAATGATAGATGTACTGTATGTTCACTGTGACCTACAAGGAAGACAGATGTCTTATTGGCTTGAATATAGACATAGGCTATACTTCACCCATCTCTGATCACTGATCCACTTTTTAAATCTTGTCTCAGCCCTTAATTCCTTCACACTCACTTTCCCCTGGATGTGATCTCTTACATCATATATGTTCTCCTTATCTTTTGCCATCTCCATCCTGATTGTTTACTCCTCTTCCATTGTGTTCTCACCACTGCTTAAAAGTAGTACTGTACGACGGTAAATCGATACACTTAAATTACAAAACACAATTCTCATATTCTCTTTATCAAACGTCTGTTTGTAGATCACAAACTGGCCTTTGGGGAGCCGTGAAGCGAAGCGATGACATTGAAATATCACTGACCAACAATACCTTTCTGCTCACCCCTCTGTAGTTTCCAGTGTAGCTAATCAGTATAGCCCATAGCCATGGCCATGACACTGTGACCTACCTTGACCTAACCTATATTATCTTCACGTCTGGTTCAGGATGACTTTTCCTTCCTTGTTGTCATGGAAAGGGATTCCCTGCCCTGGACTGCAAGACTCCATAAACAACATCTTAATGAGCTCTCCCAGACACACACACACACACACACACACACACACAAACAGTGTGGTGTTATTGCCTGTCTCCCAAAGGCTTCAGGGCTTCTTCCCCTAAAGGATATACATCACAGCGTGACCTTCAAATGTCAGGCTAAGGCCTGGCAGATTGTTTCTGATTGAAACAGAATCTGGCCAGCGCCACAATGGAGCTTTAATGTTAGATTAGCATTCCCAGTCCACTGTGGTACACACTGTTTTCTCTCTGCTAGCATTATTGTGCTGTTGCATATAGGCAGGACCTAGTAGCATTAGCATAGTAAATCCCCACCAACAGCCACAACTTTAGTATGTCATAACTGGAAGTGATGGTGCACATCACACTAGCAGTATAATGTACAGAATGACCAATCTTTACAGGCAATACAATACAAGAATAACCCAACAGGTCTTGTGTTATAGATTAAACTGCTGTCTTGTGAATTTCTAAACCATTATCATAAACTCAGGGTTGGAAAATATTGTAACCATGGTCACCATAGAACAGTAAAGAAGGGAAATAAAACCTAGTAGAAGAGAGGGAGTGATTGAAGTGCACGAGCTGCACAAAAGGCAGAAATGATTCGCACACGCTAACACACATTCACATACATGCTGTATTCTCATTTTATGAATACCACTGGCTTAAAATCAATTATATTTGGTCATTACCTCTAAAGTGTTGAAGGCAGTGACGTCAGTGCTGAAGGGTTTCAGAGTCAAGTAATGGCTTCAGCTGGGGATTAAATGTCTTTCCTTTATGTCATTAAAAATATGTTTAATCAAATAAAAAGGAATGGTCTGAGGTAGACAGTTTTTAGGGGTCATTTAGCTCATTCAAATATGAGTATTCCTATGAACCTTTCTCAGTGAAAAGGCCTGATGGTGACATGGTGGTCAAGACCTTCCACATCTCTGGAAGGTGGCTCCACCCAGAAATACCAGCACAGACACACCTGTGACATGTCTCCACGTTAAGTGAATCAGAGGAGAGCATCCTATGTGGTTTAGTGGGGCCTGGATGAGCATATAGACACAGGCCTCTCCAGCTTTTGAGACAAGACATTTTGTCTTGGTCTGACCATTAGAAACCCAAATAATTTAGCTGTTCTGTAGTGCTTAGTGTGGTGTAGTGTAGTTAGTTTTCTAATTTGTGTTGCTATAATACAATCCTGTTCACTGTTGAGTATGCCGTACTCTCTCCAACCAATAGCCCACTGTTACATCAGTATGTTCTTGGCCATAATGTGGAAATTTTAATACACCACCATTTTCCTGGAATAGCTGTGGCTGTATTGATCAAGATGTGCTTTGCTTTTGGCAAATTCCCTTACCCTAGAGGACAAAGCTTTGAACACGCGGTACCTCAAAAGTCAGCCCTACAAGCTATTTCAAGCCTTTATCCAAAGGGTTTGTTTTAGGGTTTGCTATTAGGTCTTGTTGTTCAGGCTTTGTGTGTCTAATATTAATTAAAGTTAAAGTAATCCATTGCAAACTGATTGTAGCTAATACACATGTTGTCAAATTTCGCTAGTTTCTCTAGTAGTAGTTCTCTGTGCGTGTTGAAAATATAATCTGGTACTACACAACCCTGGCTTCTTGAATAGGAACATAAACAAAGCTCACAACAAAGGTGTAGTACTATGCTTTGCTTCACGGTGTGTTTCGATGTGTGGGCCGGCGCCTCGGAGGGAGTGGAGGAATATTGTTTTGATTTGAGCTTGAGTTAAGCAAGTGTTCTTGAGCATGACTGATGCTGCCTTTAACAGTCCGCATTTTTCAGTTGACTGTAATGGAAAATCTTATTTTTATCTTCTGAACAAGGCCTTGTTGATGACTAACAAGGCTGCTCATGGTCATTCCACAGGGTTCAAAGACGCCCCACTACATCAGGTGTATGTCATCACTGCAGACTGCTCTGCAATACCTCCTGTTTTGACCCCACCGTTTAATCATATTCTATGGAGGCATTACACAGCTGAGTCAGTGTATGGCTCAAGATAAGAGATACATTGAAAATGTCCATATTTCCTTTCAACTGTGATGCAATGTAAAGCTACAATACTGTAAATGACAGAGGAACAATTTTATTTACTACTGTCTTTTTACATTGTTATTTGGCCCATAACTTTGAATGTATCCCTGCTTTTTTTATGTAAAAAAGCTGGATGCTTTAGTGGAAATAACGCCTTGTTCTCCAAAGGCTCTGTGCCACACAGTGTGGGAGAAGAACAATATTGCTTAGCAGGATTGATGAGTTGCAAATGCACACCTATTATTGTTATTATTATGCATAAGCCATATGGTTACTGTGTAGCGCAACACGGAGGGGTGCGAAGAACAGAAAGCAGTGGCAAGAGTCCGCTAATGGGCCTACTTTGTGCCATTACTTTGACAAGAAAGTTGTTATGGCCAAGTGGTTCGCTTGAGGCAAGACAAGATGCCAGGGAGCATACAGTACAGTGCTGCTACTGGCAGCAGTGTTTTGAATATGTGTGTGACATGTATACAAAGGAATAGGCCTGCATATACTGCCACTGACTGCTACTAAAAAGATGCACGCAAAAGCCTGTGTCACGCGAGAGCATTAATACAGATTATTGTCTCCTAAACCTATCACCTTGCTGTGTGGTAATATCACCACAGTGAGAGGGATTCTCTCTGGAGTTTGCCATGTGTTTACTGTCAGTCTCACAGGACGCATACAGACATGACCTTTTAATGTGTTTACCGTAGTACGGTACTCTGGTTTTTATGAAGCCTCTATCATTGTCTTATTAAATCTATAAATAACACCGCTGTGTTAAAGGATGTGGAATTGGACTGCAGTACTTTGGGAAATGGTCATGTATTAGATTGACAATTGTTCTGTCCATTTTAAGCTCTCTGGAGATTGATAGCTATTGGTTGTCTTACAGTTGGAGGTGTCCATTTTGTTGAGCATTTACACATACACACACGTGCGTGCACACATACACACACACAGAAACACACAGGAGGTGTACTGTGTAATATAGAGGTTGCTTTCTTTATTTCTATAGTGTACAGTAAGCGGTGATATCCTTCGATGGAGAATGTAGAAGAGGTGGTGGGGAAGCGGTTCAAAGGTTGGGAGCAAGTAGAGTGAGAGAGTGAAGGTGGAGAAAGCCTAGAGCCAGATAAACTAAATGAATAGAAGGCCAAAACGTTCAATTAATCTGTTTATAATTCTGTGTGGGCAGATGTTGAGAGAGACTGCACCTGTCAAAGAATAGAATATAAACATGGGAAAAAGAAAATCAAATGTTATAGCTTATTCACTGTTGGCATACACTGCTGGTACATTCCACATTTCCCCATATTTCTCCCACATTTCCAATATACCTATTATACACTGTATATATAAGCTATTTGACATGAAACAGCTTATGGCAAGCTAACGTGAATGTGGGGTTGATTGACAAGCTATAAATATGCAGATGGCCACAGTTGGTATATGTTTTAGCTCTATAGCTGTCCATCGCCAGAGATTATGTTGTAGCAGAACACTATGGTTGACAAGCAACTTCCAAAAACCCTTTCACTGCAGAAGGAAGGTCTGTGCAGCAATATTAATTTTGACAGCGAACAGCAGTCAAATAACTTATTACATTTCCACATTACATGTAGTCAATGATGAATAGTGAAAAATAGCCGCCTGCAGAAAATATAATCATAAATAAAAATGTACAACATTTTATGGTGACTGGTGAAGCAAAATGCAGTTATATCTCTGCTACCCAGAAACACTGGATGTCTTTTGAATATAGTATATTTTTAATGGTTCCTCTATAGCACAGCTTGCTTATTTATTTATTTATTTATTTATTTATTTATTTATTTGACAATAATCATGAAGTAAATGTTGATGAGAATGCTGATGATAACATTACAGCGCCTGACTCAATTGCTTTCAGCAAGTGTACCATGGTTTAACAAATATGTAGCTTATTGTACTAGGAACCCCCATTGCCTCAGGAAGGGTGATTCAGATAAACTGTGCATTTTGTTGCCAAGCAATAGATATTGTCCAGCAGAGGTTTAACATCTCATTGCAATCTGATAAAAAGAGTGATTGTAGTGCATGTTGACAATGCTGACAGTGACCAAACAGATAGCTCCAGCACAGCAGTACAGACAGTATCAACAAATATCTTCAAACCAGTACAGTCCAGTTGTACATTGGTCCAAATGCCTTTTTTAAAGGGCCTAGTACATTACAGTATGGAGTTACATGAAATTGTACTTTAATATGATAAAGGTGGGTGCTTCAAGCTAATGAAATAAGTATATCTCCATAAAAACAAGGTCAAATCAGACACGCAAACACTTGTTGCTCACTATAGAGCAAAAAATGCTTCCTCTTTCATGAGCTATAAAGATGTGATAGGTGTACGGAAATTATTTACGAAGGCATATAGTATATATAGAGTTCATCGTCTATGAATTTATAGCTATGAATATTGTAATAATGCCATTTGATAATGCACTCAATGTGTACATAAATCCTTTCTTCAATAAATTCCTGAGTACAAAAAAAACATTTTAAATTAAGGCAGCCAAATACTATTGTCCACTTCATCCCATTACCTCATTATCTTCATAATTGTTTTAATTTTTTATTTTTTTATTTGATTGTGTATGTACTATTTACATATTTTTGATATGTAAATATAAAAAATACCCCACCATGTAAGGGTATGTGCATATTTCCCATTGGCAACAAGACCTTTTGCTAAAAACATCGACATCAATTGACCTTTCCCAAGCCCCGCCCCTTTCACTTGTCCTACCTAGTTACAGTAACTAGGTAGGACAAAACACCATAGAAAGCTATCACAGCAAAACAGACAGTCGACGCAAGGTTCCGTCAGATTCAAAAAATGCTCAACTGTTATTGGAGGACATGCAAAAAGGGTCGGGGCTTGGGAACGGTCAATTGTTTAAGTAAACATGTATTGTGTGCGTATCATACAAATGACCAAGCCTTATTGGTTCTTCCGATTTAATGCCTTGCCATGTGACTGATAAGATGCCCTCTTAAAAATATAAGTAACACATGTTAGCTGACAAACCTCTTCTCTGCCATCTGCTGCATCTGCTCTCTATGTTCTCTGCATGTAGCAATGATGTGTTAGCTATAGTGCCACAGCTTGCGGCCTTATTAGCACCAACACGTTTGTTCTTGACACTAATTACAGCTTCGCAGTAAGCGGCACAGTGGCCTAGACGAATGAAAGGCGGCAATCTCCCCGTCACTGAGACCTATTGTAAGCGCCAGCGATTGCAGGTGTTGGGGAGGATGACAGAGGACAACAATGGAGACGCTCCTCGTCGCCGGGATGACGGCGGTTCCTCCGAAGGAAATACAAGGCAGCGGGGGAGTGAGAGGGAGGAAGGGGGGGGGGTGTCATCCGAAGAGAATTTATTTTGTCTTCATTGAGGGCCAAGGGAGATAAGAGGAAGTTCCCTTGGCCTGACCATTACATGCATCGTTGGAGAGGCAATACGTCTCTGTCGGGATCTGTCCACCCCTGTGCTGTGGCTGTAGGCTCCCAGTTCCATAATTTCTGCCTAACAGGGCATTTCCAGCCCACAGAACAGGAACTGAACTAGTGGGCACGATATCAACATTCATTTCATAGTCTGTTTAATCAGACGCACATGCTCTGACCCTGTGGGTGCTTGTGTATCCCCCTATGAAATGATATTTGACTTCTGCTCTAGCATTCACAGTACAGTATATCCCAACTTGAAGACGGTGTCAGTGCGTCTAAAAAGGGACAATTTTCGGCTGAGGTTTTCCTAGTCCTAGACAGCTGTGTGAACGCATATAATAGCCAAACTTAGCCTGCTGTAATGGACTTATGCACAGGCTGTGTGTGCGATCACAATGCAATTGATGATGAGGTAAATGTGTGGGTGGTCCCACCAACACTATAGGCCATTAGACTAGCAGACTGACACACACACACACCCACACAAAACCTGACCATGGGTCAAAAAAGACCATGGGTCGAAGAAGAAACAAATGGGTATTTAAATGGATGCAATAGGTACAGTAAAATGCTGGCTTTGCCTAAAGGTTGCCAGGCCAGGTTAAAGGTTGTCTGAATGCGCTGTGAATAGGGGACGCAGGACCACTAGCAATGAACCATGACCTTGAGCACTGACCGCTTGCCGCATATTTATGGTTTGCTTTAGCAATTTTACAGTGCCAGATTAAACAAGACAAATGCAGCAGGCTAGAACAAATTTATAATAATTTAAAAAATAACCTTTTTTAAAGAAGGGTTATTCTTCTTTTTTTTTTCATTTGTGTTATTGAAAAGCTCATGCAGTGACATCTGAGTATATACTGTATTTATATTTACACCAGGGATCATTTGGAAAATACTTTGTGACCTGGGTCAGTTCCGCGCCATTCTTTAAACTTGGCTTGACAGACAGTGACGCTCCTAGCGCCTAATATGGTGTAGGCTGAACTAACTTGGGTAAGTTCCCTGGCCCACCCACTCGGCCTCCCGCCTGTGGTATTTTTGTGCTGTGACCACAAGCAAACAAACGCCCATAGCCCCCGCTCACCCCTCCACTCACATAGCTTGGAACCAGCGTCATGAATAGCTGCCTCCATGTCGCCAAGACTGAATTGAAAAGTAGACGTGGAATCAATTTGAGTTTGGGTCAAGGTTAACCCACCTCAAAACCTTGCAGTGTGTGCACACAGATGCACGCTCAAACACACACACAGGCACACACATAATACACACAATCATTCTTTTAATTTTCAAGTGAATGCCCTTACAGAAAGAAACTGCACATTTGTATTTTCTATAAGGCTGAGATGGGAGAATAATGAATATGTACATTATGGACATATTAACCCCAAGTCTCACGCTCATACACAGGAAAAGCCAATGGAACATTCCACCTGACCAAAGAGGGTCTGATGGATGTTTTGTATCTAGTGTGCACATTCTATAGACCAACAGCTTACAAGGGATCATTGTATACATATCCATTAAGACTTAAGTAATGGCTCACTGGGGAGATGACAAGCGTGCGAGAGAGAAAGTTGTTTCCATTTTGTCATCAATAAATAATTGAGAGAGATTGATTATTGTATAAGAACAGATAGGCTTTGTCGGTAGTCATATATTCTTCTCTTTAATTGGTCGTTTTTCTCCTTTAATCAATGTCTGGTTCCCTAAAGGTTCATAAAGGTTGATTTCCAGGTAATTTTTCTTTTTTTTAGCAGAGATAAAGCTAATTACCTCATTAGACTGTCCAGACTCACAAAGTATATGGTTCAACCCTCCAGTGTGTGTGTAAGTGTCTTTGCAGTGAGATTTAGCATGAAGTGCGCCAACCCCCTTATTAGGGGTGGGCAGATCGATCCCAAAATATCGATATTACAGATACTACGTCTCATTTTTAAAGATCGATTCTAATGTATATAGGATCGATACCAGTTTCAGTTTCTCTATTCTACATTGTACCCATTTCATTAAAGAGTAGAACCGTCTGTACAA
>JAOEGT010052704.1:0-19259 GCA_025447795.1 Speoplatyrhinus poulsoni | reverse complement strand
ATTTTTAAGTTCTGTCTGCTTCTCTCTGATATTTCAGAACTATTATTTGAGAAATGTGCTATTCCTTTGGAATACATTTAACACCATTAGCCTATATGCCATGTGCAAATAGCTTACTTAACAGGTGTTGTGCCAAAAAGTGATTTCCTGACAGAAAGTGATTTTGCGCTCTGCCGCGGAAGGCTGAAATCACTGTTTGGAATGCTGAAATGTGCATTATGGCTCGTATTGGATATAGTCAACAGGTATAAAGGTATACATTTTTTATTTTTTTTCTCAAAAGTAGGGGGGACGATTTTGTTTTTTACGAAAGTGGGGGGGGGCGTATCAGTCTATATTCATGTAGTTTCCAGCTCAAACACATTTTTTAGGGTGCAGTTACTTTTTAATAAATCCATGTTAACAGGCATATTCTAATGAAAATCATTAAAGATGAGCCATAATATAATTCTCCTCCTCTGAAAATTGAGGGTGCTGATACTAAGTTAATTAAACAAAACAAACAAACCTAAACTGTTGTATGATATTATATAAATAATGTTGACTGATTGTCACATAGATGTGAAAGCATGAATAACCATTTGCTATTATGGAGACTACACATTCATTATAAACATTTACTGTTCTTTGAATATATACTTCTCTTGACTTGAGCGTTCACTAACAATTACAATACATTTTCACTGATCTGAGATCAGTGACAGCTCTGAACACAAGCACACACACAATATGCATGGTTATATTGACTATTGTTGAGTTGCAGGGCTGTGAATTTACAATTCAGGCTTTTCCGCACTGTATAAGCAAGCCTTCATTAAATTACAATATTGTGGAAAAGTAAGTAATTCAAATAATTCAATTGACAAAGTGAAACTCATGGATTAATTACACAGTGAAATACCTGTATTTGATTTAATCTTGATTACAGTTTACAGTTCATGAAAGCCCAAGTGTCTTCCATAGCAGTCTGGCTTCAACTCATCTGCATTGTTGGGTCTTGTGTCTCTCATCTTCCTCTTGATAATACCTCATACATTTTCTATGGGGTTCAGGCCAGGGGAATTTGCTGGCCAATCAAGCACAGTAATCCCATGGTCATTGAACAGCAACTTGGATGATGTGCCTCTCTAATACTCTTCCTCTACTCTGGGACCTTCATACAATTTCATCTGAAAAGAGGACATTGGACCACTGAGTGACCATTTTAGTTAATTAGCTGATTAGAGTATGGCAACCTAGAGTTCACATTATTGCACTATTTCACAAAATTAAAATGTTCTGAGATACTGAATTCAAAGTTTTACTTTGTTAATTTAATTATTGAAATTAAATAACTTTTCCACAATATTCTAATTTATTCAGATACACATGTATAGGCAATTTTTAGATACCATTTGTTTTTAATATAACCAAATATGCTTGCTGTTGGCTGTTAGACATAACAAATATGCCTATACATTTTCTTCTAATACATCCAAAAATGAAAGGGACAAAAATGGCAAATTTGTGCTGACGTGCTTTATTGTGATGCACCTGTAGTCACAATCTTTTCTAAGCACTACACTATTATTTAGACTGGAGATGCATAGTGCACCTCTTTTCATTTATAATAGCTTCATAGCCATTTGTAAGGTTAGCATCCTTAGAATGCAATCAGATTCAACACAACTTCATACTGCTGAAACCATTTTTATCAATGACCTGCATACATTTGATTGGATTAATTATTGTTCATAAGAGTTGGGAATTGCCTATAATTGATGCCACAATATCACCTGATAAAGATTGTAAACATTATTCTAACATTATGTAATAACTTACCAACTTTCCACTTAATTATGTAATGGCAGCATTTTGTAACCAAATTTGCAATGTAAATCTTTTCCTTGCATTTTGAAATAACAAATTAGCCATTAAGACATTTTAGTTTTATGAATATACAAATAAAAATAGAATGAGAAGAAAGTGTGTTCATTGAGATCTAACACAAAAAGGCTAGATAAATGTTGGTGACATGTCTCTAGGCCATAGTTCCGTGGCTATTCACCAATGTGTTACATATATATTTTTAGAACCTAAATGTGCATTGGGAACAGGCCAATGTTGGCATGAGCTATTGGCAATATCCAAAATACTGAAAAATGTACGCCGTGGGCCTTAGCAAAGTAAACAAAGATGTAAATGATTAACTATAGCCTACATATTTATATATTGTTCCAGAACGTTTAAGAATGTATTATTATAAAGGTGTATACATAGAGCCTCAGCTTCCCAGACATGGATTAACTAAGCATAGTGCTAAAAAACATTTTTCAAGGATATCTTCTTTGAACTGTTAATTTAGCCTCTGACTAGGCTTAATCAATGTCTGGAAAACTGATAGATTATGGTAAGCATAGCCAGAAATAATTTCCAAATAACATGGAGATGAAGACATTAAATGTGTTCTACACAATATTGTAAACATTAATTTAGCAGCAAACAACTAATTTTCAATTGCATCTCAAGCAAATAATGACATCACACTCTGTTGCAATCTGACCTCATTTGTTCTTTGTGGTCATCTCTGGGCCGGTGGGGCATGCATTCTAGTGCATGACAATGTGTTGCTTAGTGTGTTTGCAGGTTGCTTTATATTGTGAGGACACCACTTGAGGAGCCTTCTGAACATGTGATCTGATAGTTACTGCTAGAAAGTAAGGAACTTATTTTTACCATGTTAAATCTGCGTGATATTTAGTAATAACAATGTGTTATTTTTTTAATTGTTTTGCCTCGATCAACTGTGTGCCGGAGTTGGGTAAATCCTGGTTCAGGTAGAGACCCCTCCCCCACATAAAAACTGTAGGTTTGTGGCCCATGAAGCATGTGTTTAGGTGCAGAGATGCTGGGTCACTTAGTGACATATGGCATGTCAGAGCCACATAACTTCAGACAGAATTATTTATAAATAAGTATAGACATAGCATTCTAATACCACCACAATAGTTAGGCAAGCTTAATAATTACAAAACGTGGGGAAATGTAGGGCAAACTTTACATTTGGCATTCAAGAACCTTATTAGAAATTGTGGGTTGTGGTTTTTTTCTCTTCAGGGAAGTCACCACAACCACCAAGCACCATCATTGAATAAAGTAGATTGATTTAAAATACAGTGCCACCTAGTGGGTATTTTAATACATTAGTGATTTATTTTGCATTTTGGAAATATAATCAAATAATACAGGTTAAACAGAATATATATATATACACATTTTTATTGAAACACTTCATGACTATGATCAATTAATTAAAAATATGATCAACATATAGAAAGAAAAAGATGTTTAATGCATGTTAGTTTAGTCTGTGATTATATTGATGTATCCTTAATTCAAGAATTACACTCAAGAATTGCGGAATTCTTACAATGTTGACAAACAACATTGAATTCACATAAACATGTTAGACATTTAGCCTCAACATTTTGACAAGTTTCATTTCTTTAATAATTTCTTTAAATGCCGAGGCTGTATACTTTGTTGAAAATGCTTTGTATTTAAAAAAAAGACATTCCTAAATTGAGTTTTAGGTGAAACCTGTTATAAATATGCAACATAATAGAATAAACTAACTCAAACAGAGATAACTAAAGCTTCTATAAATGTACAAATGCTAAATTCAATGAAGTTATAGTGGCACATGAACACTGACTAATCACTCCATACCTTTTGATAACAACTGCATGAGTGTGGGAAATGGGGGGGGGGGGGTGAATCCAAGGCAACACTGACAATGTCACAGCTGAATGATGAGACTGAGGCCAGCCTCCTCAAGCGCTGCTCCTCTCCTCCACGTTTAAAGTTTCCATGGGAGCCCTGCTCAGCGACTTGATGTCATCCAGTAGACTTGTGGGGGTCAAGATGTGGGAAGAACCTAGGGTTAGATAAGAGCATGGCTGGGTACTGGCAAGGACCTCACGTTACATATCACAATAGTTTAGGCAGCAAACTGCAATATAATGTACTATACTTTACTATTGAGAGCCTTTATTTAGATATCTATTCTCTGTAAAATGTTTTATGCTTAATTAAACTTGGAAATCGATACAGTATCGTGACAAACAATATTTAAGTACTCGGCTCTATTGATTTTTTTATTGCACAGCCCTAAAAGAAAGCATAAGACAATTGCCAACATACGCAAAATATCACTACGTATTGGGTGCCTAGTACGGTACTACAGCAGGCAAACCCTACACGCATGCACATAAAGGTTAATGACTTGGCTTGTAGGACCTCTGGCTGTGTACATTGCCCAATTCCTGACTCAAATTGTGTTGCCCGTATGGATAGGACTAGGACCTTAACCATTTGTTTCTTCCAGGATGTTTTACATCACACCACCTTCAACCTGAGCAGTGGTCTAATGGGACAAATCATTGTGTCTTGTTAATCTTACACTTTATAGGTCAAAGACTAGTGATGCACCAAACTGGACTTTCTTGGCTGATACGATGGCTGATTTTTAGTTTGCAAAATCGTCCGATACAGATTTGATACTTTTTAGATATATTATTCATAAATGTAAGAACATTTTTGCTCCAGACACATTTTTACTAGCTGATCTAAATTTTCACTCCACCTGCAAGTCCTGCACATAAACAGCACAGTTGTGGCTAATACATATGTATTCTATTTTAAATATTGGGATTAGAGTATTTTTTATTTATTTTTCCCCCCCCACATAAAGCATACATGGTTTCCCATTAATAATGTTTATATGTGTGCTCACTGAAGCTATGAATGGAATAATAAATCTGCCGGCTAATGTAAAATGAATGAAATAGTCGGCCGTGCAGTATTTATTAAATGCAATTTGTTTTGGACTAAATACTTTACTGGACCCACCCAAATGTTACAAGATAGTTTTTGATTGTTTTCGATCGGTGGACTATGCACAGTTTTTGGTAGTCTGGTGGACTACTGCTCACTTCATAGCCGAGTAGTACTCAAAGTTAAAAGCGTTGATTGTACTTGCTGTTGTAGTTATGTGCTATTGAAAACCCGCTTTTTTTTTTCCCTGAGGCCCGCTTTGATTTTTCACAGGTTATGAAACATTAATGATAGTTGAGTGTTTTTAATGGTGTTTTATTCAAATACTCGTTCGGAAAAGAACGTAAGTATTCGAAACCTGTAAAATGGTATTCGGGTCAGCCCTAAAATTGACAGAATCCGATCCATCGGTGCATCCCTATCAAAGACCATTTTAAAAAACTTAGTATGTCTGCAAGTCTCTGTCAACTACAGATACCAACCTATGATGACTTGGCAGGACTTGACGGCCTGGGTGACCTGGTAGGCACAACGCATCTCCGAGTAACTCATGCCACCGATAACGAAGACGATGAGACGTGAGCCGCTGCGCCGATCCTCCTGCGTTCCCTTGTGCTTCTGTCGAGCGCTGCAGACCGGGAGAGAGGAGTCAGGTCATAGGTTAACAATAGTGACACACCCACTGCAGGACAGAAGCTAACATGACGAATGAACAGCAATACACTCTTAAGCCCTGGACATGCAGTAAGCGACTAGCAGCGACGTAGCATCGAGACACAATTGAAAGTCAATGCAAAGATGCAAAGAGGGCGCGATGCAAAGAGGGCGCGTACCAAGTTAAACTAGTCTCAACTTCAGATTGAGGTGACTGCCAATGGGAGCTAAGGATATCATTGTCTGACAAATTTAAACATTTTGGGTGGGAAAGTGTTAGTTGCAGATTGCAACTGATCTCAGCTAAAGGCTAGCCTGGCTCCACCCGACTATTGCTCTCAGTTTAATAAGATTATGTGGAAACCCTGTTCACTTTAGCGTTGGCACAACCACTCTGGGTGATGATCCAATCAGTGACCAGTAGGGGTGTGATGACGTTCATGTCAATGGTGGTAGAGATAGACAAGTGATACAGTTGCTGTAGCCACACTGATTGGTTAAAGGTTGTCCAATAGTTTCAAACTAACCAGAGGACTACACCTATTTATGGAACCTATTTACCAAGTTGTGGGTCTGGTTACACCAGGCTAGCTCAAAGTGACAATAGCGACACTGATAAAAAAATATATAAGTACCATCGATTCCCTCCCAATACCATTCCTTCCCTCCATCTACTCCTTCCTTCCCTGTTGGGTTTCCTAGTATACAGCTATTAAATAAGCATCCAACACTGTAAATCGATGCCTTACTGAAAATAAATCCATGCCATGATTCCGCCCCCCCACCCCACATGCAGGCTCTGCTGCCGCTAAGTGTGTGGTAGATACTCTAGCACTCAGTTCATTAGACTTGCTGTTGAGATACCCTATACACCCTTTTAGGCCAGTATCAATACGATACGTAGTATCAGATTGGTCATCCCTACCTTTCATTGTGAACCTCTTTAGACAGACCTCAAACTAGGTGCATGGCAATAGACCGTCACTGCGTTCCCATGCTTTCAAAAGTAGAACTACATCTATAAATAGTCATGTAACCCACCCTTGGAAATTTTAAAAGCTCACCTCACAGCACCAGAACCATTCCAAGCCGCCGGGCATTCTGACTGATATGGCCAGTCCTTGGTCTCCAGCTTGTTCTCCACAGCGTCCTGGACACAACGTTTGGATACACATGGTTCGACTAAACCACAAAAAAAGCTTTTAATCCACTAGTGGAAATTATGTACCAAATTCAATATTACAAGTAATATTATGAACGGCACAGGGTTAGGACCATGCATTCTCAAACACTGCTAGTGTAAAGCAATCTGTAATGAAGTCATCTTAGTTTATATAGAATACAGTAAAATTAATCACTACCTGAAACAACGCTCTACTTGTTTTAATGCCAGTGATCTTAGATGAAAGTTTATTTTGTATGCAAAATGCGGGCGCATTTCAGTTTATCCATTGAATGGAAATCCATATGGGCACTTCAGGTAAAACTGACACCTTCTGCATTTATTTTTATGAGAAGTACATAATAAAGTCATATTATAAAATATCTGTATTTCAAATCTATTTTTGATTGGAATTAACTTGGTTATCTTCCTATGCTCAAAATGAAGACACCAGGTTGACATGTTGGAACCCGTTGATGGTAACAGTTGTCCTGATCCACCGTTTATCCAAATTCTTTATCAAAAAGATACTTCTAGAGTGTCTACAAAAATAAGTTACCACAGTTAGTCATTTAAAACAAACCAATCTTATATTAAATAACAACAAAATGCAACAATCTGCTTGTGTCAAATAGAAACTATTTAAATCCAATGTTTGTTTCATACTGTATCTTGTTATGCTGTGGTGATGTACTAAATTAAAGTGGTTCACTGTCTAATAAAAATAATGCAAGAATTTGTGAATGATCAGGTGACCCGATTCTGATAATTCTCCTTTGTAGAGCCTACATTTTCCTGCATCAATGTTCTTACAGATGCCATTGACAGACAGGGTTTGAGTAGCATATTGACCTAGATTGGCCAAACTGAGATGGAAATGGCATCTCTGTAATCTCTACCCTTCAGTCCTGGTTACACATGCTATTGTGCCCCATGGAGCACCACCATGGACTGACACCATGGATCTTTCCTGTACCAAACACTTTCACTGACCTCCATCACGTCTTTAATGACAGGAATCCACCTGGACAGATTGTAACTCTCCTCTTGGGGGCGCTCTCGCCGAGGTGGCTTGCGAGAGTGCGAGCTTGCCTATTGTGCCAAAGCGCACATGCGCGCAAGCGCACACACACACACACACACACACACACACACACACGATATAAATCGTGTTCCGAGCATGTTGGCACATTTTGTCATAAAAGAAAGCTTGGGACAGGACCAGGAGAGGAAAAGGGGATGTAGGGCTGCAAAACAATTGGCTGATAATGGATTGTTCAAGATAGATTAAGGCAAGATAGATGTTACCTAGTAGTTTGTATTTATAACATTGCTCATATTTACTGCACCTCTCTCTCATTTCCGATGAATCTGAAACAACTGCCTTTACTCTTGGAAATCAATCTAGGCTTATGTCTTCAATGAATTTGCAACACATCTCCATTACCGAGAACACAATAGGCACTCCCAGGTCTTTCCAGTTCAGGATAAACTCTCGGTCATTCTCAATCTTGACATGCTGAATGAGTTTGTTCAAATTCTCCTCCGTTGTTCCTGTTCACAAAAGACAAGAAAATATTTGTAAGATCTTTATATAGTCCATATAAAATAAACTGAACAGAAAGGAAACAGTCAAACAAACCACCATTTTCATATGTCATATCAACCACAGTTAGAAATGCCACATAAATTAAGATAACAAAATGTATTTGATGATACACGTGCAGACGAGAAGTACTGTTGGAAACCAGCCAAGTCCTAGAGATATTTGTAACGGATATGACGTGTAGAGCCATTTTCAAACCAAAACATCCTGATAAAAAATAAATAAATTAATGGAATTCTGACAATAATAACACCAGCATGTATGCAGTTGTATCCAGCAGTTGTATCCAGCAGTTCAGCCCTATTATTTAGTTTACGGCTCAAAAAATACAATTTAGGGTTGAATTCAGAAGAGTTCAAACATTCAGAGAAATGCATCCTAAATTAAGAGGAACTTCATAATGCAACAAATTAAAGGCAGGGTTAGATCTTCTTGCTAACACTTGCTAACTTCAATCTTAAATTAAAACAATATCCCGCCGCAGTGCCGCACCACATTGAAAAGCACTGTAAAGCGAAGAGTAGTACTACGGCTGTGTTGCGAGCGGTGTTTGCCACTTGATTTATGGTCCTATTCACGTAGCCAGGGATGTGTAGAAGTACCGGATTGTTTTTTCAACACGCAGAGAACGGTACGCTAGCAAAATGCAAGGAGATATTTGGTGAATTTGACAAAAAGTGTATTAGCTTACAATTAACTTGCAATAGCTGACTATACTTTTAATGACACAATGCCCATTGCCAGCACAACAAAGACTCAAAGAATCAAACACTTAAGTGTTCTGTATTATGGTGAAGTCTTATGGAACAATTTGTGCCTTTTCTGTATAAACATATGGTGGAAATGTCTTTATTTAATAAAAGGAAAACATTAAATACAGGAACCGTGGCACAATTCAAAATATATGAAAACTATTGCAGTAAGGGTTATCAAACTATGTATTTCTCAATTCCTCAGGTAGGCATTTGCCTATTTCATATTATTCAACATAGGCCTGATTTAACTCTTGTCCTCTTTGATTTGGGGGAGTAAATATGCATGCAACATATTTATGTCAATGGTCAATTAATTAATTTAAATGAATGTATTAACTAACCCCTGGGCTTCAATAGCTCATATGCTCATGTTCAAACCCTTCTGCATATGCAATACATCTGTGTTTTGTAATGATCTAGACTTAAATATCTGACTTAAAACAATAATAGTCTACTATACATTTTGGCAACATTTAACCTATTCTACTACCCGCCAGGCGGCCACAGTGTGTCTAATGTTTTTATTTTGTTCTAAATATTTAGGGGCACGCATCCTCTGCATCCCCCCCTGAAATCTCCGCCTATGCCTTCAGTGTATAGCAACAACAAAAAAAGGAATTATCCTGGCCATTCCCAGACACATGGAAAGAGAGAAATGGCAAAAGAAAGAAATGTTGGTAATTAGTTGTCAATAAATGCAGATTTACATTTACAATATAATGTATAGGGTACTTTAGCATTTGCGGCTAACTTCCGAGAACTGCTCCACGATCCGCCATTGCTGTGAAAAAAAAACCTGTGTTCCAAACCTCTAGAGGGGACGGTACAGTATATCATATTGTAACAGAGCCTAGTGATAAGATGTCATACCATTGAGGCTGAAGATGTAGAGCAGCACAGCTCTGATCTTATCCTGTGTGCTGTACTCATTCAGTAGGACAGGAAGCAGAGTCCTCATGGGGTCTTTCACCTTCACCCCATCCACATCACGTCCCACCGCCAGGTCCTAACACAGTAACAAATGTGTAGGACAGTGGTTAGTAACACTGCCAGCCAATGAATAGGTTCAGGAATCCTGTGTTCATTCCTGATTTACCTTTCTTCTTTCTCAAAATGCAGATGCTAGTTTCAGGGTGGTGTTTGGGTTTGATCAGCTTTACTCTGTTAACTGTATGTGCTTGTGGGTCTTTACAGTATCCTGTTTCACAGCTAAACCTAACTGAAACTCCAGATGTCCTGCAGCACGAAACCAATCGTGAATATAAAGATGCAAAATATAAAGCGTTGTCCTGAACTCAATCCAATAAGAAAATTCTAAGTTCAAAGGAATGTTTTAATAATCTTCTGGCATTGTCATTTTTGTGGAAAGAGTGTGGAAGTTTAGTTGCCTTTTGAATTATATACTTATACTTACTTTAAACTCAGTGTTTCTGTCAGGAAGCCAGGCCTAGATATTCCACAATATCAATTTTTCTCTTCCATGTTCTGAGTTTTTGAAAACATTCCTGACTGGTTTGTTCCAAGTTGGAGGCCAGGTCATAACATACAAATCTATATCTCATTGCATTAACATGTTCTTTTAGTTGTTTTGCAATACTATATTGAACCTCAATCAGAGACTCTCACTCTACTTCTCCTTCCATCCAATTCCAGATCACTTATAAAATATCACCCCCCTGGGGCAGCTAAGCTATGGTCTTTGTGGCCTGAACATGACGCCAACATCGAAACGCTCATGCAAACAGGTTAATCTAACAAGGCCCCCAGCTGGAAATTACCTCACACTTTCAACAAAAACAAGACCAAAAATGTGACATACCTGCTCAACTTGGCAGAGTTTATCCACAAATTTCCCTAAACAGTCTTCGGCCAAGGTGAGATGAACGGTTTTCTATAGTTTAGAATGGAGAGACTAGTTTATTATAAAATCTGAAAACAAGTAAAAAAAAAAAAAAAAAGGTTAGCAAGTAGTTTGTAAAGGGCCCAAACGACAAAACATACCTGAACCAGCTGTTTACGGAATGCAGGCATCTTCTTCATTAACTGAGATAAAGCGTTTATAGTCATCTGGAACGATAGTACGGGAAGATAGTCACAATCAGAACACCACCAAGGGTTGCCAGTAACACTGGGCAGCGTACTCTGAACTATGTAAGGCATGACAAACCAACTGGCGGGTGTCATCTAGCAATGTTATGTACCAATGTCCAATTGTCAAGGCAAAATTAGTGAAAGGCATGTAGAGATCACCTTTAATTAATAAAGAATTAGCCTCCATTAGCTTAAGGTACTTTGGCTGAAAGGTCATGGATTGAAGATCTCCTAGACCAGAGGTCACTGATAAGAGGGACCTCGCTCCAAGTCTGGACCCAAGAGGCATCCTATCCGGACCCATAATTGATAAATTATTGAGAATTGTTACATTTATCAGAGGGTCTCCATTTTAACTGGCGCTGCTTTTCCATTTTCAAAGTACTGGGTTGGTGACCCTGGAAACTCACAGACCAATTGCATGTGTAAATCATCTCACATGAGGCTACTCAGCCAATTATATCTGTGCATTCACTGACTTGAGTCAGTGAGTGATGCTGCCTTCATGTTGTATCGGTATTATGGTAAAATACAAGTTCACGACTTGGAAATTGCACATGAATGACCTCTCGTCGTAATTCAGAGTGCGAAATTTAAAATTAATTTTGATACCCAAGTACACACATATATATGAGTAGAGGAGGTTTAGAATTAATGTGCATTGGTTACAGCTTTGTATTTGTTTTTGTTTCAGGTAGTAAATACAGATCATACATGGGACTTGAGAAATAAATAAATCCTAAATTCTAAAGTGTGAATTACAAAAACTGAACATTGCGCTTTTATTTCATATAGCTCCATCGTGGGAAAGTGGAACCTCCGGCAAGCACGTGAATGCAGTATTACACACACAAAGTGGATAGAGACAAGACGAAAGAGAAAGGTAGGCTAATTTCACTTTGAATGCGGCTAAAAAGACATTAGTAGAAAAACAAAACAGAGCTTTTATTAAAGAATGGTCAGATTCTTATAAAACCAGTATGTATCATAAAGTAGCCTATATTCCAAGACCGTGGCGATTATAAAGAGTGACAACTGCAACCCAGCTTCAAGGAGCTCAAAGCAGATTTAATTTGTCACTCACAATGCTCTCTCACTGTAGTCTATATTGAAGCCCACCGTGACGCAGTGGGCTTCAATATTATAGCACGGAACATTGCAATGTATAGGCTACCAGCCTCTTCAGTCTGTAAATTTGTCTAACCACACAAACACACACATAGTAAATTACATTTTGTACATTTTATATTGTCAAGTGTAAAGTAAGCATTTTGCTACATACAAGCCATCACTTGCTAGCTCATAGAAAACCCATCACTCAAATCACTCAGGGCAAATGAAAAGCCAGGTAAGGCCCCTGCAATGTTTCCACACCAGTTTACTTTGGACAGAGTAGAACTATACATGTCGATATTAGCTTTACAACTTTTAACACTTATTCACTGATGACGAAAATAGTTTGTATAGGGCTGACATGCATAATCTGCGCCGGTATTTTACTTGTACTAATGTTCAGCTGTTAGCACGTCATAACTTGCAAACAAAGACCTCAACATATCTGGATTGTATGTCAAAAGCTCAATTTATTTGCACTGAAAAGAACCTGTGCATAGCATATCCAAAAACGAAACGATAAGAAAAATGCCACTCTGTGTGCCACCAATAGAGTAGTGACGACACGACTGGCCAGGTATATTGCAGTGGGCTATACCATGCTTTTTGTATACATAAAGCCACCAAATTTAGAGCAGAGATCTTCAACTTTTTGGAGCTAAGGACCCATTGACTGATAGAAACACGGCATCGGGTCCCCCTATCACACACTGTACAATATACTTATTTAGTTGTCAGTCCAACAATAACGTGTATGGCAGCCAACAGTATAGTGTCGTACACGTAAAAAAGTAGGCCATTAACTAAGCCATTAAAATAATTGAGTGATTTATACATTTACAGCACAGGTTGTATATATGTGAATGTGTTTTCCGACATTTTGATTTTTGGATGAAAATAAGTTAGAGATCAAATAATTTGGAGGAGTTGCAGTACCTCTGGGGAATATATTTACATGAATACAATACATTTATAACCAACTGGTGACCTGCCTGTCCTTCCATGGCAACAACAAACTAGAGATCAGCTGTTGTCCTTACCTTTCCTTTCCATCATTACCTTTGATCCACTATCCTTACCTACCTCCTGCTGCCCCAGTACTGTAGCTTGCCTCTATCATATATTGTACATTGAATCCCCTTCTATGATGATTGATTACTATTGTTCATTTTCCCTCTTTATGTACCATTGTAAACTACCCCCTCTGTAGACACCCCTTTCTTTTCCATTAGTATAAAGATCAATTATGTCTTTCCTTCTTCAGAAACATACATAGGATGCTTATGTGTTTATCCTTGGGCAATCTTTTATAAATATAGTCAACTAAAGACTCAGAGCAGAGTTAATCTAACACAAAGTAGGCTTGGTTTATACAAGTCACGCTGAATCTGCCAAATGTATGTTCTACTTAAGGCTACAGTACCTAAACATAACAGAAAAACACACTATACCTTCTCATCCGACGGTTTCTTTTGAGCAGACATTTCCTTTACCAAGTTGGGGATTTGTCTATTATAAGAAAAAGAATAAGGTCAATTAGAATATTTAAAAAAAAATACAATACATTAAATATTTAGTTAATGCCAGAAACAGATCAACAGTGTTTAAAGCAGCATAGAATATAATCTACTGAGACCACTGGTCTCAGATTGGTGACATCATTGTTCCACCCTTTGCAATTGACCACAACCTGTTTCTTGATGTCCTCAATGGTTACCTAATCGGCTGGGAGAAAATGGAAAGTTCCCAAACTAAGGGGCAGAACACAGGCATAACACGCTAAAGATTAACACTTTAGGTAACATAATGTGAGTAAAACAGAAAGCAGTAGCATTAATAGAATTATTGCTCTCAGGAATAGCGTTAAACCCATTGAAGGAAACTTTTTGCTTGTTTCTTAGCCTCGCCCTCTTGCTCCACCATTTCATCGATCCAACAGCTCCAAACGTTTTTGCCCGAATTATTGTGTCATACGTTAATATTTGTGATTCTACACAACAGACCTAAACCATGCATATTATGGTTATACTGCACAATCAATGCAGTGCAATGTATATCATGAGTAAATTAGCATACAGAAAGTGTTGGGGGTCAGAGCAGAGACAGATAAAATCCTTGGCAATCCGCAGGCAGTTTGCAAAGCATGACAAAACACTTAACATACTCAGTATGTTCTCTTACTTTCAAATGTGATGCTCAATGCATTTAAATGCTGTTAAGTGAGGTTGTACTTACGCTGTAACGTTGTACTTACGCTGTAACGTCAGCAATGTGCATGTGCCTCAGTTTAACCCAGAGCATATCATCTTCATCTAGTAAGGCCTCCTTTTCTGAGTTATCCTTTTGATTGTACCTCAAATATAAATTTGAATCATTAGACAGGAGAATTTGCAATTTAAGACTTACCCTGCATTCACACCACTGACGTGTTCAGCTCGCAAAGATGCACATTCCAATTCATTTTGAATGGACGCCAGCGATTCCCGGCGACAGCGGGCGGAGTTACGGTGACAAAGTCGCCCAGCGACAGCTCAGAGTTGAGAACTTTTCAACTTTAAGATAATTTACAGCAGAGTTTGGCGTCTACAAATGGTAGGACAGATGTTCTATGAATCTTCTTTTCGATAGCCATCTTAAAATCCCTCGCTGTTAACGGTACATAGTGTAAAAGTGACTTGACAAAATCAAAGTAGTTATTACAAACATTTCCCTCCAAAATGTTTATCTTGAGGGAATGCACACCATTTGTGTGTTTGATTTGACTCCTTGTACTGTAGACCTCACACCAGTTCTGGTTGTTGCTGGACCAAGCTGGTGGTTTCGACACTATAAAGAGCTTGGCGACAGCTCGTCAGTAATTGAGCGATTTGAATACGTGGGCGATGTGAATGCAGGGTTACATAACTTCAAGTCTACAACGATTAAAGAGAAATACAATACAGCATTTTGAATCAATAGCGTACCTAACACCAACATTTCATCCTACAACTTATTCTAACATGTCTATAAACATGATCATCATCAACAACACTACTGGATGTAGTATTCACATGCTATTCTAATTTGTCATAATCTCTCAATCAAATTTCATCAATCTGTTTAGGTGAAACAGTGGGTGTCACATAACATATGGTGCTGTAATGTGGTGGTGGTGACCACTCAAAAAAAGAACTCAGTTTAAACTCTGTTTAAAATATTGTATACAAGACCTTTAAGCAAAAGATAAATTATAGAAGAAAGATAGTTCCACTTAGTGACTTTCAATAAAATACTATTTCCCCATTGGAAACACAGATATAGTTAAGTTAGCTTTCTTACTTGTAAATGTCATTCTTGATGGGAAGGAGGTCATACACCATGGCCTGGTAGGTGTGCTCGTGCACGATAGGGCTTACAGGGTCAAACCCTCTATCGACTATCAGCAGCTGAGCCTGTGTCTTTTCCTTGTTGGGTGTTAGATATTTAACACCAGACATGTTAAATATTAGCATGTCACAGATGAAGGGAAGCTGTTGTATGTTTATACAGGCATCTAACCTTTTTCTTCGCTACGTCATCAAGTTCAAAGTGTCTGGCCAGCTTGCTGTCCACAAGATTCGCTAGGTGTTTGGCATTGTCCATGTTATTGTCCCTGAAAATGATGATACATTAGCCTTCTTCACAGTGACCTAGTTTACAAGGGGTAAAGTTTGGTCCTACCCTGTCTAAATAAGTTATTGAAGTCCCTGTCCACACAGGTATTTTGAGTTAATGTAACTGATTATACTTGTTCTTAGGTGTCACCTATATTCAAGTAAAGTGTGTCAAATAACATAATATATGGGTAACAGTTATGTGACTGTACACTTTTTGATTTAGCTTTTCATTTCTATAGTATAGTGCCAAAAAGGTTGTCTAACCAATGCATTTATTTGACAATGTGATAGAATAACTGAATACTACAGATGCATGAATGCATTTGTATTTACAGTTTCAGTTCTAGCAAAAATATTTCCCTGCTCGGGGCTGAGGAGTGGTGTAAGGGTTTATCAGGCCTACTTGTATCGGATCCCAGGGTTCTCATCCAAAGTGGCACAGAGTGTGACAATCTGGTCTGCCAAAGCCTCCAACATCTTTCTCTTGTCTTGACTGTGGGGACTGTAGATTTTCCAAAATGATTCTGGCTTATCACAGGTGAATACCTGAAAGAACACATTTTTACAATAGGCTACAAAAGTTGTAGCATGTAAAAAATAGCAGTGTTATGGAAAATAATATTATTCTTGTGCTTATAATTTACTTATATTCTTACTATGACCTACAGATCAACTGTATGAACTATGTCTTAGTACAAAGAGAGTAATGCTGTGTCCCTGAATCTTATTGGACGCAGAGCATGGACCACACCCAACCCTACAGGTTACCCTCATTACTGCTGCTGTGGAATCTTGCTGTTATACTCCTGAGATGATTTGACAGAGATTCTTCCTGCTCTGATTTTCATACTCTGTCTCAAGTTTAAGTCAGTATATTAATATAAATTCAGGGCCATTCATTGACCATTAATAAACAAATGTGGGTGTTAACAGGGTGTGACTATAAATGCGGTCTCAAAGGGCAATTTACATTTGAAGTATTGTATATACAAATATTTGATAAATATCAATATTCTTTGACGTACGTACTTTCCTATATTCTCTGTACATAAAGGTTATTTGTGACTACTACATACTTGAAGTTTTATAAATGAGAGCCCAGGTCACTCTAAAATTCATAATATGGAATAAGCTGTAGAAGAGGAAGAACGAAAACTTACTTGTGCCTCGTTTGGCAAAAAAGACATATTTATTTCCTTACAGATTCGAATCTGCTTTGCACAGTAGAGCTTCATGTGGTTGAACAGTTCATCAGAGCAGTCTGAGGGAATGAGATCAGAATCCGCATTTAGTTGGTATTTTTCAAGTATTTATAAGGACTTGTTTTTGATAGATGGCTTAGTAATAGTTATTACACTATTATATATTGAAATATACTTACAATCTGTAAAATAAACATATGCCGATTTATACTTGGGTTTGAGCTTGAAGTCTCCAATAAAGGCATCTACACACTACAAAACAATATTACAATTATTTGATATACATTTTGATAAAACCTTAAGTCAAAATAATATTTGTGCAACAAAGTGAATAGGCCTACATTAGAAAATAACAAGAAAAGTTTGGTGGAATCTAATTTAAACTATGTATTAATATGCCACTAATAAATGTAATTTCAAACCTTTGCAGTTGGTGACATGAAGTAAATGGCTTTCATTTCAAGAACAGGCTCTCTGATTTTGAACAGATCCTCCACAACTTAAAAAGTTCAGAGCAGTACAAAAAGAAAACAAGATGAATACATATATATTATTATCTTAACAGTCTACCACAGTTCACTAAATACAACAAACCATGACTTGCAACATTAATCAAATAACCTAATGATAGCTCCTGGTCCTGGCAAGTCACTTGCCTTCTTACTCTTAATAAGATAACACCTACTTGCTATTCCCTCTGACATCAAATCTGACATTTTGCAACATGATGAGAGGAGCTTGGTAGTAAATGGGTCCAGAATCAATATCTGTGTAGAAGACAGAAGAGATGCAGACGTAAAGTTTTTTATTTATTTATATTTATATATATATATATATATGGTCCAAGTGTAGATCTCTTGAGTTTGGTAGTAGCCATACCTTCCATACATCAGATCTTTTGCAGTCTGCAAAGATGGTTTCCTTTAATTCTGTTAAATGCGGAAAAATAACCACACATAGATTTTCCCTAAACAATTAGGGAAGAAAATGTAGTCCTAGTTCTCATGTATAGCATATGGCAGAGACAGCAAGCAACGTCGTACAAAATTATGGTGAATGTACAGCTTTAGCGGAGTAGGCTAATGTCACTAAATATGTGTTACAGTTTAGGCTATATTTTACTCCCTGTCCTAATCATTGTGTTATATAATATTACAGTAGGCTATTTGTTTGTGTCGTTGTTGTGATGTAGCAGCAAACACTGAGGTGGGGCTACTCTACGTAAAGTATCATAACTTCAGAGTGCGCATTTCTGAGGCATAATAATAATAATAATAATAATAATAATAATAATAATAATAATAAATGTATTTCAGATGTGTAGCGATACAGTAATGTCAACCTAAAATCGTAGCTTCTGTTTGTTAAGCTTATGTTGTGTGAAATATCTACTGTTGTAACTAAAGACGTTCAGTACCGTAACCGGACGTTGCAGAATATGAGACATAGGTCTGAAAACGTAAAAACTACTACATATAATCGGTCCACGACATATACAAAACCTTCTCATCATGACGTTCTTCTACTTACTTTGCAAAACAATTCTTTTAAGACCATAATCACCACCAGTTGCCATTTTGACTTTACAGAATTCGCTTCCTATTCCAATGGGTTGCCAGGTTGGTTAGTTTCCTACTTAAGAAGCAGTCAAAGCTATATGCAGAAAAGTATTCAAATAAATCAGATTAACATTAAACGACAGCTCTTTATTGTTTTTGTTTTTGTTTTTATAGTTTTTTTTTTTTTTTTACCTGAGTGTAAAGTAGCCTGACCACTATACATTTATTAGAATAATACTGATATGATATTTTACATCAATGTTACTGATACTAGCAAAAACCAGTTACCAGTGACCAATCACAATCTGAACAATATTGGTCACGGAATTATCGTCTAATGATTTAGCTTTTTATTAGCAGCATCAAATCAGTGTGTGATTCATCTAGATAGATTAGCCAAACTAAATTCCTACAAATGAATCCAACAAAGGCGCCAAAAATGCAGTTCCTCGAATAGCCAATTAGGCTGGCTTTTAAATGGAAGTATGTTCAAACTGTAGACTCCCTAAAATGTCCAATTTCACAGCAAATTAACTTGTTTATATTAGACGCGCATATTAGGGTGCGCTGTCAAACGGGTGGCAGCGAACGTCAGGGACCTCGACGGACCAGACCCGGGCGGCAGAGGCTGGCTCTGGGGACGTGGAACGTCACCTCACTGTGGGGG
>JAOEGT010052684.1:0-19264 GCA_025447795.1 Speoplatyrhinus poulsoni | reverse complement strand
ATATATATATATATATATATGAGAGGGAGAGAGAGAGACTTTCTATTTATATAATGAATTATCAGTGCATGCACAGCCGCCAATGAAGTTTTCCAGCAATGAGTGCCACTTGTGTTTAAATACATTCAGGGAAACCAGTTTCTCTAATGTAAGGTCCTTCTGCGGGTGTTCTATGAATCTATGACTCATGGAATCATGTTTTAAATCTACAATCAATGCATTGTGCTTAAATGTCATGTTTTACCTTAATTCACTAATACTTTTTGATTTTAGGTCTGCAACTTATATTTCAAAGTCATGGTTTATTTTGCCAGGAAAACTTCTATACTTTAATGATTTTTTTTTTTTTTTTTTGCTTTTGCAGATGCTTTTTTAATAATCTATTATATTATCTATTGGTTTGATATGACCAACTGACTAAACCCCAGTCATTCACTCCCATACACAGATAGCTTCTATAACTGACTGCAGAGCCCTGCTTACTCAGTGGTTTTGCAATTTTCCTGGAATGCCGGAGGAAAAGATCAAACTGCCATGCAAAGAAATGTATTGGTTAGCCATGAAGGGTTATCAACGGGCCATTGTTCCTAGTGGAAATCGACACCCATAGTTGTCCAGTGTGTCCTCTCTTGCTGCATTTCAATAATTCCTCAACAGCCAGTTACAAGGTTGGGTTTACCTTGCTAATCATCAGCCTTCTATTTGTATCCGTTTTTAAGGTGGACTGACAAGTTTTCTTTTCTTTTCTTTTTTTGTTTCTTATGCTTCTTAGTTAAACGAAACAATGGCCAGACCCTTTTGTTGAAGGGGTTTTAATGTGTGGTCTTTTGATGTTGTTTCTGAAGCTCAAATTAAATTGAGGTTGTTGTAACAAACCTTTACATATTTTAATCATATTCATCATTATATTATTTTATCTTATTATATAAAAAATCAAATATTTATGAAACATTTTCGAGACAGAAATGTATGATTGTTTCCTGAATATATTGTAGAAAAGATGAATGTATTTTAGCCAAGAAGTAGTCAGGCACATGGTTAGTGCCGCTGCTGCTCTTTCCCAGAAAGAAGTCAACTTTTTGTGAACGTCTTCTCTTTCTAGGAATCCCAGGAAATATTCAACGTTTATTTTCTTCCCCAGTTAACCCCTCTCCTCCCATCACTTTTTACTGTTTTCATTTCTAGATTAGCTCGGTGTGGCCCAAAATGAAATGAAATGGCAGATTAACTATGTGAGGTGGACTGTGTGTATGTGATTGCTCTGACTATGAATATAATGTTTTATTTCAGCAATGCATTTACTTCCATGCAATAACTCCTGCCCTCATGGAAACACCATGGAAATTCATAGCTCATCAACATTTTTACTCACAGTTCCTCCATAAATAGACTAGCCACTGCATGCATTCTGGGTGGTTACTCATATTTACTTGCTATATACCACTAACCGAAGGCCCCACGATTTCAGTTAAGAAATTGTATTGCCTATCTTGGATCTGTTTAAGTGTAAAATTACATATTTTAGAATTTGTTGTATTTTTAGAACCTAAAAAGTGTTGCAATATATTAGTTTTTCTCCTTTCTTTGTCTTTTTATATTGAGGCCCAATTCCTGATGCTGCTGGTCAGATGTAACTCTTAATTCTAGGGTATGTGATCATCAGCCCACATTAGTTAGCTACCATTATAAAATGCTCCTCTGGTTTACAGACAATATTAGACTACAGTGGCCACTTGTATTACCCATGAAAACGTTTTCAGCAGTTAAGAAACGCAGGAGCGACGGTCCAGCCGGCCTGTGGTTTACCAGAAAGGCTAAACATTCACTGATATTCATTCGAATCTCTCCTGCCAGCAGCTATTAATACTCTCAAAATCCAGGCAGTACAAGGAAAGGCAGAATACATGGAAGAGTGAGGGAGGGGTGAAGTAGTTAGCAGAATTGTTATGTAAGCCATCTTCATCTCCCGCTTGACGGCCATTCAAATGTGTACCTGTGTCTGTCCGTGACTATAGGTTCTTCATCAGATAGTGGGTCGGCGATATTAATTGATTTATTGCATTTAGCTTTTGTGATGCATGTCCATATTTAATTAAGGTGGGGGGACATGAGAGTCCTAACTCAAGAGTGTCTTATCACTAGCAGAGACCCAGCAGAGAGTGGCTATCCAGGCAGAGTGAATATGAATCTAAATTACCCTCTTTTTGCCTTCCGGAGCATGTTTTCTGATCTCGTGTCTCCATTAGCCCTGCTTCTCAGAACAGCATCTGTCTTCCTGGTAATGCTACAGCAATGCTGTTGTGTCACACACACTTAGCTCCACCGCATATACACACAATTTCACTAAATGCACGCTCTCTCTAGCACTCTCTCACCCTAATTTCCATCCACACTTATTGCACTGTACTGGAGAGACACAGTGGTTTCACACTGTAGTAACTGTAATTCCATATGTAAGCATTTATATTGACAGGTATATTATATACAGATATTGTGACATGTAGCGCATTTTAATGTGTGAATGTGCTAATTCAAAAGCAGTCCCTGTTACTGTAAAGTATTTTCTATAGCTGTCACCAAAGTTAAAACATTATTGAAATATTGTGATGCCCTTTGAATTAATGTGAATATTTATTTTGTGTATTACTGTTTTATTAAAACTAAAAACTACATATGCACATATTCAAACTACATACAAAACTGCATATGCTGTTGTTATTCCAGTTAATTTACAAGTATCGCAAATTCTAAATCATCTAATCTCTGCAAGAGCATGTCTAATTTAAATGCAAATGACCAATTAACGTACTGTGTTTGTTTTTAATGTAATGACATTCTAGTATATGCAGTACATGGACATTTCCTATGCTTGCATTTTATATCTGCAGTCTGCAGTCTGCCCTCAGGCATTTCAATACAATCAGATTTGCTATAGCCTCTAGCAGGTTTTAAGCAGATTGTTCCTGGTTGAAGGTACTAAGGTATCTTATCTAAAAGCCGAAAATAATCAAATGTATTACATGTAGAATCCTTACCTAAAAGCCATGATGCATGATAACATGTTTAGTAGGCAGTCCACTTAATTTTCCAGAGAGAAAAACAACCTTAACAATCATACTTGTTGGGTATCTAGCTATACATAACATATAACCTATAAAATCTTACATTAAATTACATAATACATTATTTATTACATAAATCACACACCGACCTATGTAAGTACACGTACACTTCTACAGAGCTGAGCATTTGGGGAAACAGCAAAGGTATTTAGAGTAGGGGCCTAATAGCCTAGTGCAACCGATATAGGCCTGCTATAGGATATTCTTCACATGCGGTAGACCTGACAATTCCATAGTAATTAAAACAGGCCTATAGTTGCAAGGTATAATTTAACCGTGTCTAAACAACAACAATATGAATTTATTGGTATAGGAATATTTATGGTTGGTTAACTCAGACGAGCATTTTATTTGTAGACTTTCTTTCGTTGATTGTGCAAGGCTGCCACCTAGCGTCCTAATGCCCAAAAACACTAAGACGTGGTGTTAGGGCTAACAAAATAATAGCCCCAAATAAATATCGAGCTGGCAAAATCTGGATGGTTTCTTTTTTCTGTTTGTTTAGTTTTTTTTTACCAAGTTACAATGCTTAGCGTAGGTTACATCTTAACCTCTAAGAAGTAGCGCACTATATGCATAAGTAGCTAGACGTTTGATTGTCGCCTATATTGACATGTTTTTTTTACACGAAATTAATAATATTGGCTGTTCCAAATGTGAAGACATCGCGTTTTCTTATCTCAGTTGTAGCTCGTGGGCCTACCGCTGGGAGGCAGATAGCGACATATTTAAGTGGATGATCCCATATGCCTGCGAATAGCCTATTGTATTGAGTGCTTCTCGGGCATTATAAAAATGATGTAGCAGCCTACGGTTCACGCTATGGGCCTATTAGTCCATATACCAACGTTGCAATACAGCATATTGGTTATAATAAAACAGTATAGACTTAAGTCTGGTGGTTTATAGGGTATGCAATTCACGTCTTCTTTAGCAGCCTATGATAGCCTATAGAATGAACTACTTCACTTTCTGATACCTACTTTAATTTCCATAAACAAACCTTCTCCCATGCAAGGTACGGGCTGCAATATAAAAATACATGTGATGTGATGAATGGAGTGCAGAAACGGCGATTCTTCACAAATCCTCTAACGGCATGGAGCTAGTGCTCCAGCCTCCACGGGAAAACAGGGCGGGGCGTTGAAAGAGCGGTGGGAGAATGCTCCTCTGTGTATGCGGGCTCTCCTAGTCCATAGCTTGTGTCGCCCTGGAGCGATGGCTGCTGCCTCATCCCACCATCCCCATCTTAAACCGGCCATGAGTGTCGGAAAGGACCATAAAACACGGGCTGGTCTGTTATAGATACGGTCCATGTGCTTTTAATGGGGGATGTAGAGATTTGAGGCCAGCCTGTTCGTATTATAGGAGAATATAACGTTTTGCTGTACAGCGGAGACAATTGAGCGGCTCCAGTCGGGTGAAGGAATCGCATAGCGGTCCGATGCTGCAGAAAATTCGCCATTGTTTGGATGCGCAAGACACGGGGCAACGCTGAGAGAATAAGTGACTTTTCTCACCACCTTAAACTGAAAGCGAACATGTTCTCAACGTTTCTCTTCCCGATCTATCTCCAGTGCTTTATCCAGGTAGGAATGGTTTTGGTTGAGTAATGTTAATTGACTAAACACGCCATCATTGGATGAAGAGCATAAACCTCTGCCGGTCTGTGTTGTCATATGGGAAAACATATTTTCAAGCCTGTAGGCTAGATAAAGCGGTGTAATTATTTACAGAAGAACAGCGTTTATTTATTGTATAGGGTGTGTTAGTCTTGTATTGAATGAATCAGACTGACATTACGAGACAAGTAGTCTGTTTCTGTAATAGTCCTTCTCTTGAGGCAAAATTGGGTCACTCGCTGATTCCCCTGACATCTCAATATCAGACTATCAGTATGCATCTGGGCCTGCACATTCTCTGCCAAGTAATGTTCCCTTGCAAAAAAAAAGTGTTTGTGGGGGGGTTGGGGGGGTATTTGTATTTGATTACATTGGATGTTTGATTAGCCTACAATCTATAATTACACATTTATAGGGTTTAATAAGCACCGTCATGTAATGCAGTTAACAAGCAAGCCTGCTTTCCCAAATATATAGCCTTGCTGGGAGCATATAGGCCTATATTAGAGATTAGATTCAGCATATTGATTCATCATAATTAATATGGTGAACATTGTGAACGCTTTAAATTATCTCCAGCTACAGCAGGCATTTTAGTCCAGATGTTGTTAAATACTGTCAGTTTAATTGATATTGCCCTTAATCACATTACAATGTCAAAGGTCTGTACATGCCAAATATCACATGGAAACATACCTTATGTCAGCATGAGCTGATTTTCGCTTTAAAAAAGTTCCTGTTAATTGTATTCACTGCCATGTTGCGTTGTTTATGCTGATTTACTTATTTTTTCAGTAATATGCCTATAATTAACGATTTATGTCTACTTTGCAGTAAAGTGCTCTGGGCCATTCATTCAAGGGCAGTGTGACAGAATACACTCGGTGTCAAGCCTCAGTCTTCTTGCCTATCAAAGATGTAATTGTTGGTTCAGCAGTCACATCGGATTTGTCATTCTCATACGTTTGTTAGTATCCACCAGAATTCAGCAGCCATTTTGTCAAAGATCAACATTAAGTCAGATTATTCTAGCAATGTGATTTCCTTCACTGCTCACAGTGCTCAGGATTTTGGAATTAAGATTTCTAATTGTATTTGTTGATATTTGTAATTGTCTATAAAACCATGAAAACAAAATAACAGCATGGTAGCCCAATTAACAATATGTAGAAACATGTACTGACTATTTATTGCATAATAACAAAGAAACCTAAATGTGAATAAAATTTTGATTTGATTTATTAGATTTTTTTTTTTACATTTATAACTGTAGGCTAATAATATGACAATATGTGTTTAAGATGGATATAGAGATTAAATACATACTTTTAAACCTAATATATAATCAAACTAACATAACTTTATTCAATCAGGACTATTGTTCATATTGACATTGTCTCTTTTAGAGTACAATGCTGCACAAGCATCTATTGGACCATCATGAAACACAATAGAACACCAGTGTGTGTGTGTGTGTGCGTGTGCGTGTGTGTGTGTGTGTGTGAACACAGTTCACCCTTTGACCAAATCATAATGTTGTCACCCCAGACCTAGCCAGTAAACACAGTTAACCGATTTGTAGCACTAGCAGGCTTGTTGAACACATCCTTCACAGGCAGATAAAACACCGGAATAAATCAATCAAAAGTAGACTACATGTATAGCCTAATGTATGTAGCATGATTCAGGTAAATATATTCTAAACTTTAGAATCTAAAGTCTATGTAGGTAAACATTCAGGTGTGACCAAGCATGAATATTGTTGATTAAGTATATAGATTAAGTATTCTGAGATTGTGTGAAATTAAATATCTAATAATAATAATAATAATAATAATAATAATAATAATGTAATAGTGCATAACTATAATAAAATAGGAGCTACTTATTTAAAAATCATCCCTGAGAACGTCACAATTCAAAATTGTAGCAAAAATGTAGAAATATGTGATTGTATAATGTTTCCACTGGCTGAATATAACCCTAGCCTAGTCCTTTCAGAGAGATTCACCACCTTTTTTAATTCTGGGCAATATTACAAGGCTACACTGTTATTTTTGAGTATTGCATATTTAAAAGTGTGGCATGTAAGTTTGCAAAGAGGGAATGCACAGGCTGGCAGACAGAATAATTTCCATGCTGATTGATAGACACCCAATGTGACAATGGCTATGTTATCATGCACAATATTCAGTATTTTTTGCCCTTATTCTGAAAATGATTTGCCCTTATTCTGAAAATGACAATAGTCCTACTAAGCTGCATGTCTACTTAGAATTAATATTCCACTAACATGTCAATCTACATGCAGCTGTACATATTCCGATGTATATGGCCTGCTCTACGCCCTTTAAATAACTACAGAATAATTTCCCAAACTGCGTTAATGTTCTTAAATATGCAAAATTATAACGACTTAAACCACTTCTGCTATTTTGCTTTTGCGACAAAATGTAAGTTAAATACTATATACGTTTTATGCACTGATGTTACCGTAAACAGGCATGAGACTAAATGCTGTAAAATGCAGTAAAAACCCCACTTTAGACTCATATTCCAAATCTGCTGTATACATGCTCCTAAAACCCAAATAATATCGGCATATTCCACGTCTTAATCGGAAAATGCTAAATTCGACATTACGGCACTGGGTGTCTTGCGCGGTAAGATCAGTTCTGTTCTGTTCGAGGAAAACCCTTGCAAATAAGCAAAATAGCACAAGCGGCTACAGCCGTTCCATTTGTCCATATTTTCGATCATTAATGCAGTTTGAAAAGTAGGGTAATTCCTCTGTAGGGTGAGTAAATTCTAAAGGATGTGGTTTTTACAAATACAAATATGTACAGTTGCGTGTAAAGTAGGAATATTGTCATTTTATGACTAAGGGCAAAAATGTTATTATTGTGTGCATGAAAGCTGGGCATGCTGGGCATGCTGACGTTGATATTGGCGTTATAGTGCTATTAGGCTTGCTTCACCTCCGCCCACTCCAGCGGTGATTGACTCCAGTGGGTCTGGATCAGACTGTCGCAGCCTTGTCTGCTTCACCTACGTCGATGGAGGGACACGGTCTTTCTGTCGAGAGGGGTGTCCCTGGGCTCTGTGCCATCGCCTGTTGTGCAGCAGCCCATGGCAGCTCCGGGACAGGCGGGATCTGCCGTCGCAACTGAGTGGTGAGGTTTGGCACCCGGATCCAGGGCAGTTGCAACTATGGGTGAGACCTCTGCAATGTCACACCCACTGGTCCCTTCAGTTCTGGGAATGATCCAGTATGCCAGGGTTCCATCTACACGGGTTGTCTATGACAATTGCTGGGCCATGTTCACATCATGGTGCGTAGTTAGAGGATAGGTTGTGCTCCTTTTCTAGTTGTGCTGGAGTTCCTTCAGTCGCTTCTGGAGGCTTGCAGTGCGGTTGCCACGGTGATGGTCCACATGGCAACTATCTCAGCTCGACACCTTCAAGTTGAGGGCATGTCACTGGGGAGTCATCCCCCGGTGTGCCAATTCCTACAGGGGGCTAGGAGACTCCACCCTCCTAGGTTGAGGCGGACGCCGGCTTGGGAATTGCCATTGGTCATTCGAGCCCTTGGGGGCCCTCCCTTTAAGCCAATGGCACAAGCTGACCTTAAATGGTTATTAAAGCTGGCATTCCTTTTGGCTGTGGCCCCTGCCAAAATGGTGGGTGAGCTCTGGGGTGTCGCTCTGGCCCAATGTGTTGCGCGCATACATCCAGGTGATCAACTTAGAGGGATATTTTTCACCGCCGTTATCCTTCGTGGAGCACAAAGGGTTAACATGCTGTGAAAGCACTGAGGCACTATGTTGAAGGGCATCAGAGTCTCGGACCAGCTATTTGTTTGCTCTGCTGGCAAGACAAGAGGCGGGGCGCTATCGAAACAAAGGCTCTCCCGCTGGGTGGTGCGAGGCCATAGAGACTGCCTAGCGGCAGTTTGGTAGGCCACCCTTTCCCGGGTATTCGTGGCCACTCGACCAGGGGCGCCACCGCTTCCTGGGCGGCGCTGAAAGGGGTCTCTCTGCAAGAGGCTTGTGCAGCGGAATCCTGGGCTACGGAGTGCACCTTCGCCAGATTGTACAGGCTGAACGTTGCCTCCGGGAGTTCGCTGGCATCAGCCGTTCTCCCTGTGGCTGCAACACCAGGCTAATAGGCGAGGCTCTGTTCCTCGTGACACTGCTGGTATTGCACTGGCAGTCAGTAAGGAATGAAACAGAATGGGAGTTACGAAGGCAACTGGTTCTGTGAATTCCTGGATGACTGCCAGTCTTCCTGGTCACTCTGAATCTTCATGCAAGGCGATTCTGGGATGCAGAACGTACGTTGTCAGGTGTTTTTATACTAAGGGCGACCCCTGACCCCTACGTTGACACTGGCAACCATTCAGGAATTCACAGAAGCATAGTTACCTTCGTAACTTCCGTTAAGATGCCTTCTTAATGATAAATGGAAAAAAGAATCAAAGGAAGATCAGTTCCTCCCACAACCCCCTTCAGAATCACAAACGTAATCATAAACATAATGAAAACACTAGCCCTGTATTTCAAACACAAGGTTTTTCATGTATTGGCAGGGAAATCTTTTTTTCCCCACAGGATTTAGATGACTCACTAAGGTTACATACACATTGTAGCCTGAACATTATGTCAAGAATAAATCAGATCTCACCTGGAACACATTGCTCTGTATTTATAGGTGTCATTTGCATATCAGAGAACACAGCTAATGGTCATTTGGTGAAGAGGAAACCACGCAATTTCACGGTTTAGACACTGCCAAAGTAGACAGTTTCACGGTTTAGACACTGCCAAAGTAGACAGTTTCACGGTTTAGACACTGCCAAAGTAGACAGCGTGGGTTCGCACAGATTTTTTTTTGTTGGTTTGTTTGTTGTTGTTTATTAGAATTTCTTGTTTAATCTCCCGTTTCCGGAGTAGCTTCCAGACCATTACTTCCCAGGCACTTTCATTTCATGGCATTTAATAAAGCGCCTTTCTTCAATGATTTTTGCATCCCCCAAATTATCTACAAACATGTTAAATATTTTTTGCTGAAATCAAACAAGGTTCACCTGCACTTTGGATTTCCTCCTTAGATGTGAGGAGAGTTTCAGTAGTGGTTTCCTGGGTGCTTGGAGTCAAGGGAGGAATGCTGACACCAGGCCATTGTCACTTAGGTGGACATGTTATTGATTTGCTGCTGGCGTCCTGAAGGTGGGAGTGCTAAAAGCACAGGAAGGCACAACACAGACGTTTAAGGACCTGGTTTTATGCTTACGCTCTGCTGGAAGTCTTATTCAGTGTTCTTTTGCGTGCGTGGTGGTGGTGGTGGTGGTGGGGGGGGGGGGGGGGGTTGCATAAGGAGCCATTGTTGCGGTTTTCATTGGGGGGCGGGTGGCCACTCCCAGTGAAGACTAGATGTATTCTGTTTGGAAGGAAGAAGCTGCTGTCACCTCAGCTCATAGGGTTCTACTCATTGTTCTTTTGTTTACTTTGATTAAACACCAGTAAGGGGAAAAAACCTTACAGGGTCGCCCAAGCACACAATTATAAAATACAATGGTTGGGAGTCACTGGAGCATTTCTCTTTAATTACTTCTCAAATCCTCCTTTGCTTTTCATTAATTAAACGCTGCGTGTTTTGAATACACATGTTGTCCTTGGCGGGAGGGTGTTGCATTACAGTCCAAGGTACAAGCGTCGGGGAAGTTGCTGTGTGACCGATTGGTGTCTCTTGTCTCTCCTTGGAGCTGTCATCTCTGACTCAGCACTGCTCTCTGCCCATCCATGTCTACAGAGACACTTGAGGGCTGGTCTAGAACCACCATTCATTCATATATCTCCTTGCTAGCTTACCGTTCTCTGTGTGTGCTGAAAACATAATCCGGTACTTCTACACAGCCATGACTCCATATATAAGAACATAAGGTGGCTCACAACAACAATGCGTTTCAATGTGTATGGCGGCGCTGTGGCGGGATATTGTTTTGATTTGAGCTTGACATTAGCAAGCGTTGTTGAGAATGACCAACCCTGCCATTAAAGGCAGAGTCAATGATTTATGCTAACTTGGAGCTGCATTGTGAAGCAAAGCGTAGTGCTACGGCATTGTTGATGTGAGTGGTGTTTGCCACTTTTTACAAAGCCAGGGCTGTGTATACCCTGGTAAAAAAAAATCCAGCATTGCTGGTCAGCAGCATAAGGTATGTTTTGCATGCTGGAACCAGCATGGAATGCTGGTTTGCTGGTACCCTGGCATCCCATGCTGGTTGCTGATGTGCTGGTATACCAGCTAGACCAGCACTACCCCAGCACTAACCAGTATGAACCAGCCTGGACCAGCATGGAATTCATGCTGGTTTATGTTGGATTCTTTAGCAGGGACCAGACACTATAAAGAGGCTTTTCTTCAATATGAGGCCTAGGATGGGTTTTTATAGCATTCAACTAGAATCTGCCATCAGTTAGTAAAGCATTGATTATATTTAGTGCATAATAATAACACCATCACCATATTTGTTACATTCATGCCACCGTTCTGTGTTTGCTGTATGTGTGTATGTCTACCGTTTGGTTTGGTTCCTGTCTCACTCCCTGGTTTCTTAGTGTCTTGTCTCAGTCATTTGAATGACTCCCTGTGTTTTCTGTTTCCCCAGTCCGTGCCTTGCATGCCTCATGTTGATTGTCTATTGGTCTCACCTGCCTCTTTTAATCCCTGTCCATTGGACTTGTGTTTATCTGTTTAACCCCATGTGGTTGGTTTTGTCTAATGCTGGTTCATTGTCTACTGCAGGGGTGGGGAATCCTGGTCCTGGAGGGCCACTGCCCTGCATGTTTTAGATGTCTATCTGCTCCAACACACCTGATTCAAATGAATGGCTCGTTGGTAACTATCCATTTGAATCAGGTGCGTTACTTTTGCTTGCTTTGGTCAGCAGCTAAGCATTAATGACGAAAATAACTATCATGCATTTACTAGATTCATCTTTAGATGTACTTTGCAGCAGACATGCTGTTTACTCTGTGGCCTCAAAACAGGTCTACAGATACAAGATATTTGTTTGAGGTATTTGTTCAGATACAGAACAAATATTATACATTTGAAGAAAATAAGAACTGGAGTAAAGGCAGAGTTAGCTGTTCTGGAGGAGGATTGTTGCTATTTGAACTCGGTCAAAACACCACTCCCTTCAATGCCGTAGAGTGCTCCCTCAGAAGCTCTGTCACACACATTGGACATGCATTGCCAACGACTGAGATAATGTTGTGTGGTGCGGTCTGCACCACATTGTTTGTGTTCCCATTTACAGAGCCAGAGCCGTGTGCAAACACCAGATTATGTTTCTTCACCGTGCGGCTAGCAGACTGTGAGGAGATATAATATTGATATGACAATAAAATGTATTAGCGTACGATCCCTGACTCCATCTTGACATTTGGTGAATAAATACGGTGGCGTTGCACTCTGCCCCTCTCTACACAGAGACCCACACAGCAGGGACAATGCACACAAGGTTTGCATAATAATGTTGGCAGCTGCCAGAGGGCAACGCCTACAGCCTGCGGGTGACTGACCAAGACTTCTCTTACACCCCCCCACCCCCGTGCTCTGCCCTTCCCCATCCAGACCCCCAAATCCCAGCTCCCTCTCCTTCTTTTCACAACACATTCAAATCAGGGGTCGGCTACACATCTCCTAAAGCTTCATTCACAGAGTCCCTCACAGTGTGAGAGAGCGTGTATTGGAGTCTGCATGAAGGCATGCATGCAGAAGGCATGAGCCTTCATTCACTTATCAGATATTGTAGAAAAATATTCTCAGCCTACCCCCCATACACACACACACACACACACACACACACATACGCACACACACACACACACACCCACGGGAATGTCTCGCTGAATATCGCAAACACATACACTGGCATAATATATGAGCATGAAATAAAACGTTATTATAAAGATAATAAAACTAGATTATAAATATTTACATGGAAATTATTTCACCATATGAAATGTTTTAGACCATACATACAACAGAAAATAAAGGCATGTGTACAATCGTGTGAGATGGGGCTTTATTGTTTTGTAGGTACAGAGTGAGCTATCGAGCCGGTCGGGAATAGCGGTGATCGCCAAGTTTACTCGTACTGTAGCATTCGCATTGGCAGAGTTAGCTGTGCTATCGTAGGTCAATATACAACATTGCTTATTGTACTTTTAAGAACCACTGGTGCTGAACATGTCAATTATCATAGAAAGTAAAAATAGCAACATTACATTTTGTACTTGATAACACATGGCGTCGAGAGATCTCCTCACAGTGGCAGGCCAGGCACTATCAGCTGTTTACATCCTCTAGGCATGTGTGCACGACAGCACATAGAATTGTGCATGTGCAGTGCCTTATGTGTCACTGTTCCGCAGGGAGCTGTCTGCTTGAGCCAATGTCAAATCTGTGAGCCAGCGTTTGCTTCCGCAGAAAACTTGTCTGATATTCAGTCAACAGGCTCCTTCACACGAACGTGTGGACGTGCTGATTTTTCTTCATGAATGAACTTCAAATTCATTGGAATGCATAGAAACAGAACTGCTGAAGAATAGACAATAACTCTTTATTTTCATGGGCATTCCTTTAAAGGCAGGGTCAGCCATTCAGTCAAACAGTATCGCTCCGCTGTCCTTCTTCACACATAGAAACTCATTGTGAAGCAAAGCGTAGCGCTCCGGCTTTGTTGATGTGAGCAGTGTTCGCCAGTTTGTTAATGTTAATTATTTACGTAGTCAGGGCTGTGTAGAAGTATCAGATTATTTTATCATTATTATATGTTATTGTCATTATTTTATATCATTATTTTATCAGAGAACGATAACGAAATGCGAGGAGATAACAGTATTTGGTGAATTTGACAAAGTGCATTAGCTTACATTTAGCTTGCAATAGCTGACTTCACCTTTAAATCGTTGCAGAGATGTTGTTTCTGTAACCCCAGACACGGGGTTAGAAAGATGCTAGCCAAGAGTATGTAGTGAAAAACACTGACCTGAAATGAAGAGTATGTCGACCAAGCATGTAGTTTTACTTGAAGTCTGCTTGGACTCATCATTAACTCATTCACTTTCTCGCCTAACTCATTTCCCTTATAGTTGGACAATATGGTTTATAAATAGCATTGCAGTGTTATCAATAAACCTGAAAAGGCAGATACAAGGTGTGTTAAAAATATATAAGTATATAGACAACATATTGGTGTAGATGTTTTATGTGTGTTTAATGCAGAATTAGTGTTTTTTCAGCTATTGTTGTTTACATACAGACCTATTTCTTGAGGAACATGACACATATTTCCCAGTGTTGGAGAAGCTGAATTTAATTGCTTCCTGGGCCATTGAATATGTATGTGCATTTCACATTTCTCTTGTCATCTTTGCAATTATACGTTAAAACATTCTGAAATAATTAACACGTGCAACGTTCGTCCTCCCAGGGTGTTTTTTCTTCTTTTAAGTCCTTTAAAATTTTAAATAGGACAGCTGCCATAGGAAAATACCCACCCTTGCTTTGTTTGAAAATTGTGTTAATTATTCTCATTAGGTCCGCAGTGTTCAAAATTTGCATGTCATTATTTTCAGCTAATGCTCCTACATATACATTGTATATTGTCATAGATTCAGTATGTATTTTGGTGATATTATTGTAATATATTGTATACCTGCACATTGTGACTTGTGCAAATCTGGTTAATAATGAGCAAAGGAATGAGAGCTAGTCCTTTGAAATGAAAAAAAAAACAAATCACAGCTGTCTGCGTGCACTGTGCTGTGATGTTTCTGTCCCCTTGTCAATAACAATTAGACCCAACCAACACAATGGCGTTCAAGGAGGAGTACGCTGTAGACGTCAGAGAAACTAAAAGAAAGAAATCTATACCCGTTTGAATACCTGGCCTTTACATCGTTACCATGGCAACAGTGATGAAAAGAAGAGACACATTCTGGGGCAGAGCGAATCTGCTTCCCGTCAGCTGATGTCTCGGAGCGGGGATAACCGGCTGTACCACAAAGGAGCGGGACAGAGATAGGGGTGAGACAGTACAGAGGGAATACGAATTTAAATGACCCACTTCTGTTTACACAACCGAGTGATGCCTTTAAGGAGGTCCTCCTCCATGTAAACGAGTGGAGCTTCACTTCTATTACGCCTCAAGGTTGTACCTTTTGATACACGGTAGATTTATGTCGACCACCAATCACTTTCACTGCTACTACTGTATATTATATGGTATTGATTGGCAGTGTGGCAGGGGAGACAGTCTCCTGTGGACATGAATAAATCACGAACCACTGTAGATGTTCACTCGACGGCGCCGTGTACCTCTGGCTGTCTCACAGTACATCCCAGTCTAGTTCAACTGGCAAGTGGTCAGCTGGCATCTGACCATTGCGAGGCCACATTTTGTGGCCAAATTTTGAGGCCAATTATTGAGGCCAAGTATTGTTCATTGGCTCAAAGTGGTTGACACGCACATCGACCACTGCAAGGTTGTGAAGGAATCACAACCTTTGGGCTCGTTCTGTCAACACATTGTTTAAAGAGATGGCCTAAATACTATGTCATATTAAACCTTTTTCTTAGTTGACAAACCAGGCCAAGTAGACCTCTTCTGCGGAGTGGTTCATCCTATCCATAGTCTCTCCATTTATGTATTTGTTCTTGTGTGAATTGGATTTTGATCCCCTTGTGAATGGCAATCACCTTAATGCACATGGGTGTATTGTGAATGTTTTCCTATCTCACAGTGGCTCTTGCATTGGAAGCATTGTGAAAAGGTATGTGATTGAAGAGAGAGCTCTTCTTGTGAAGCAGTAGCTTGGCCTTTAGAAATGCCGAGCCCGCCACTCACGGTTAATTGCAATGTTGTGGTATTTGAAGAAGAACAAGAACTCTGTCCGTGAAAGCACAGCTCAGACAAAGAAACGAAGTGAGGTGGAGGGAAAGGTGTGTCGTTATTGGCTGAAACTAAATGGCTTGGGGGGGCGCAACCGATAAATGGTGGCCACAGGGAGAACATCTCACTAAAGACTGCACACCATCACTGCATGTAAATGAAAAATTGACTGGTCAGGTCTCGTATACCCACCAAGGTCACATTTTCCTGAGTTCAGAAGAGACTATCCACGCCATTTACTTTAACTGTTAGTTTTGCTCAGTGAATATATTTGCATATTTGTTACAGGGGAGATTCTTTATTGCAAGGTCATTTTGCCAAGTCAGTGCCACTCGTCGTTACCCATGTGGAGTTTTAATAACGGCTGTTTTATTGGATAAAAATGTCTCGGTTGCCAATAAAGCAAGAATTCCACTTCTAACCGCTATAAAATCACATACCACAAACTGCAGCTGTATCACCAACAGATTTCTTTTAAACAAACCACAACCAGTGATGCAAGGTTGTGTATTCATGGCCTTTTGCTCAGCAGACAGATAACGCAACTAAAAGAGCCCATCCATCCTAATCAGAACCCAGATTCCTAATCTGTATATCTGTGTAGAAGGCAGACCAATGTCACTTAAGATGTGCCGTACTGTGGCATCTTGGGATTCAGAAAGAAAAAAAAGTTCACCCAAGCAGGTTTAAAGACTGACATGGGACATTATTCTGACAGATGGATCATAATTTATTTTATTTATTTTATCTTTGCATTTCGTATTAGTCAAGCTAAATGCCTTTTTCAAAATTTGCTTGAGTAATCTCTTTTCGTTCTGTGTTTTGCCTTTTTGGTTCCGTGAACTAACAACTGGTGCATCATAAAACTGCTGAGTCACTGGGTGAGATAACTATAATTGGGTGGCATGGCAAGTGAGCTGGCATTTACGCAAATGCGATGTGACAAACAGACGTATATAGAGAAACATGATACGGCCCATCAGCTTGTTACAATGGATTTCACAAGTCACATAACATTGTAATCCACTCTAGACAGTAGTCTAGCAGTACTGCATCATAAGTACTGCTAGAAAATGTCCAGTCCATTGCCTTCATGACAGTAGTATCATTCACGTTCATAGTGCACCTTTTATGTTTTTCCCCCACGTCTCCTTGCTTTGATACTTTTTAAAATGACCTTCATTGCTAACCGTGACCTTCCGCATGGAGTTTATGTCTTCGTTTTATCACTACCCCATTTTGGAGTATGTTATCGTGACGTTTCTGCCTTCTTCCTCTTATGGCGCTTAAGTATATTTCTAGTGTTGGTTTGCAAGGATGCCACATGCTTCCAAGGCACACGTGTGCATATAAAGCTATAATAATCTAGGCTTCACTATATACACACTCAGGAATGTACCTGTAGTTGGTAGTTGGTAGTTCACTGTGTTGAAAGAAGCGGATAATGCATGTGAAAGTGACCGCCAATCATTTCAGTATACTGTAACTGCTTGTCCAGCTCTTGTCATGATGACGGCTTATACTCGTCTACTATACTCACTTCTTATTATTGTTTTTATTTGTTTTGGAGACAGCGGCTTTTTATGGGCAATCAGTTTGCAGATGCTTTCTCTTCCTTTAACAGACTTCCTCAGCTAATGTACTGTACTGCTGCCAATCGCACACGCGCACACACACACACACACACGCACACACACACACACACACACACACACACAAACCTATAAGTATACACAGCCTGTGCCAGAGTGCCACTGTCGAAGAGGTAGGGAATATCAGAGGGCTGACACCGTTGATTGAAATATGGTGTTTATGAGGCAGAACTGAGTGAGTAGCTTGGCAAGGAGTCACTTTTTTAAGATGGCTGATAACCACAGGCGTCAGTGCACACTTCCCTCATTTAGCAGATGGTATTTTGACTCCCTCAGCAAATCACAGTGGGCTCTTCCCTGACGTTGCCAGGGTGAAGGCAAAGCTGCAGTTGTCGAAGTACGGATTCCAGGCTACAATTTCTGTCCTGCTTATTTGATAGAGCATACGATTCAAGTTTCAAGACTTTTTAATGGTGAAATAATTTCTACATTGAATAAGTAGTTGGGTCTTTGTCCAGTTAATTCACATTACCTTAAACACATTCTTAAAATGCTGCACAAACAAAAAACCCTTAACCTATTCCTCCAAGTCAGTGGGCAAGAAACAATGGAAGATACCTTGGGAACGGACCACATAGGGAGCGATCCAACCCTTTCAGAATGGTTTGGATGCAATGTAACTATTACAATACTAAGTCTTATAGCTGTGTTTGATGCGTGCATAAAGTAATGTCAACAGTCAATCAAATAGTGACTGTTCCTTACAATCAGATTGCTATTTGAGCTAATGTTTCACCATCCCTGTTCTCTCCCACGTCAGGGTGACAAAGGTGTCCGCACACCCGTAGTTTTATTGACAAACTGACTTATCTTGCCTACAGTGTTCCTTCTCCTTCATATTAGACATTATTAAAGTGCTACATTAGAATGTTGATAGATAATAATCAAATTAACAAGGACTTCAAGGTTTTTTGACAAAGGCCGCAACACCTGCAGGAGGTCTGAGAATGAAGGACAATGTCCTGTAAAGACAGGAATGAGATTCTTCCCTGAATTAGGCTTCCAGTCTGGAGACTCATTAAATACAACTAGGAGGGCTCAGGAAAGCTCAGCCCTGCTTGGCTATGTTCAAATGACAAGTACTACATGTTGCGAAAAGCATTTCCTATTCTAATAGCCAGGTCAGAGTGTTCTGGAAATTGCTATCATGTTATTATTCACACATTAACATTATGATCTAAATGCAGAACATGTAGATAGAAGTGGAAATGTCACATTAATCAGCAGCTTGTACGTACTGTAGGATGATGATGATAGTGTAAAAGCAATTGAACCTGTAAGAATCATTTTCAATCATGTTCAAAATAGTGACGAAAGTAACCGAGTAGGCGGGACTTATTCTGAGCTGATTGTCTGTATCGATGATTGGCACATTAAGTGAATGAGAGAGCGGAACCACCAGCCTGCAGCTCCCCACCAAAGCAACCGACACACTGGGCTCACATCACCATTATCATCTGCACCTGTCCTTGTCTGTGGGGGGTTAATTAACATATCCATATGCTGATCGGTTAACCTAGACTATATGCTAAATTGGGGATTGTGATCAGATGCAATCGCGTGGCAGAGAGCTCGTTTTTGGGACAGGACTTATTACTTGTTTCGTCTGCACACAGAAACATCTGAATCATTACGCTCATTATAATGTCTCAAGATCACCAAGCAAACAGGCTAGACCTAGCCAATTATGCTCAAGTGTAGCCTAGCTCTAGGCTAAATTAGCCACACAATCACATGCAATTGCGTAACCTGAAAGTACTGTATCACGTTGTAACGAGATACCTGATAGGTATCTCGTTGAAGGGTAGAAGTTTTGGTAGAAGTTTTAGTGTTTTTACTAATCAGATCATGTCTGATGTGGCAGGACTTTCGGGGGGGGGGGGGGGGGGGGGGGGGGGGGGC
>JAOEGT010052664.1:0-19268 GCA_025447795.1 Speoplatyrhinus poulsoni | reverse complement strand
AGAGAGAGAGAGAGAGAGAGAGAGAGAGAGAGAGAGAGAGAGAGAGAGAGCGAGAGAGAGAGAGAGAGAGAGAGAGAAATTAATGCAACAAGATTACTGTGCAGTGTGCAACTGAAAGAGGAGGAAAGGGCGAGAATGCAAAGGAGAAAGAGAAGACCAGTGGGAGAGTGATGAAGAGAGGTGGAATAGGATGTAAATAGGTCACTGCTGCAGTCTGTTTTAAACACACATAACACAGGAAGCAGGCTATGTATAAGAAACATGTGCTTTACCTAGTAGCCTGCAATACATGACAAATATAATGTCTGGATCATAATGCTATACCCACCGCATCTTAATTACTCATGCCAATAAAAAAAAATTCTTTTTTTCTTTCTTTCTTTCTTTCTTTCTTTCTTTCTTTCTTTCTTTCTTTCTTTCTTTCTTTCATTCTTTCTGCTGTTATTTATCTTTTCATATTGTTATCAGTAATTGTTCTTTCAATACCATCTTTTATGGAGATGCGTTACCAAGACAACCAAAACTGGGACGATTATTTCGCATTCACGGGTGACGCAGCTATAGAGCAAGGCATCAGGCCTTTTCAGAAAGATATATGAGCTCTAACACTGCGTAACAACGCAGATTTCCGACAGAAACCGCAGATGATACTAATGTAACAATGTAATAAATGTGAGCACTGCATCCGCTCGGTTCTGACGTCACGAGTCCCATTTCAGCATCACAACAAAACCCATCAATGTTCAACAACCCTACGGCCACAACAGGGCTATTATCTCGACACCTGCTCCATCATCCATCATCTACCCACCCACTCATCAACCTATCCATATACATTTCCACATCTACCTCCGCTTTATCATTCCATCCTTACCGAACATGTGTATGTGTCCTTTGGTGATGGGGTTGAAGCTCCCGCACGACAGCAGAATAACGTGCGTTTTGGACGTTTCTGTCATCCTGACGCGAATAGTCGTTAGGAATCTTGTCGCTTTGAATGATTGTTATACTCAGCCTGCTGGTCTTTGAGTCGGATGCTTAGACAGGCGAGGTTCACGGTGCTGCAGCAGAATCTAGAAGTGTGCGTCAGTCTGAACGTCATCACGCACGGCACGTTAAAAAGGCAAACAGAGACAGACAGACAGACAGACAGACAGACAGACAGACAGACAGACATACTGTACAGACAAGCCTTTAACTTAAAAATATATATATTTTTTTCTTTTATTTAAATGATTGGTCAGTCTCATTGACAGTCTCTTTCCATTAAGATATAGCAGAAAAACATCAACACATTAATATATTTAAATAGAAATGTAGTCAAACACATTCAATTGACAAATTATATATAACATGAAATGCTGTAACTAGTCAAAACGTGTGCTGCCCATACATCTAATATAGGCTTTAAGAGTTTGCAATCTGTTTCATTCAAGGAAACAAACTTCTGAAGTTTCAAATAATTATGCAAAATGTTAAGCTACATATGGGTCATCTTGATGTCATCTCAATATCGCAGGCTTTGATCTATGATCAGGTAAAACCTAAAACAGGGGCATGTCTATGTGCTGGTGTGGCCAAGCCATGCCCACCAAGAGGAATCGTGCCCATCTAATTGTAATGGAAAGCATCTGCTCTGCTAATCTTATTGGGTCAAGATATTCTATCCTATGGTAGAACTAGTCATAGTTATGTTCATCATACAGGCACTGCTGCGCCTGCCTGCACTGCATTGTTATATTTTTAGCATTATGCCTACTGACGATCCAAACCAAAATTTGCACACATGGTTTCCTTTCTAGTTATGTTTATCAAAAATATTTTCAGAGGCGCTGGACGTATGTGATTCTGTAATTGTAGCATATTTTCCCCCGTTTTCAAAATTAACTAATTGTTTTGGCTACAAAGCCTACCCTATGAAAACACATTTTGTTATTGTCCCACCCAGCGATGACATGGTCCTAGTAAAACGCGGGCTCTGCGTGAAACTGACAGCTGAACTGAAAGCACACTCACAAATCTCTCATGTCAGGGCACTCCAGAGGACCATGATGTAGTTTTGCCCACCAGCAGGGGGTGTGTTATGATCATAGGTTGTGACACTGTCACTGTGACGTCGCCACACAGGAGCAAGATGGCGGTGGATCCAGTCGTTCTGTAAAACACCGCCGATCAGGCAGGATGAACCTCTGCGCCCAATATTTACGGTACATTTTAATACAAAATACGTCTTTACCGATTCCAGAGTTTCGTTAGATGTGATAAATCAACGAGAGCTGATGATTTGCTTCACTTACTTGCTAAGGTTAGCTAGGTACTGTTTTTGACCTGTTAGCAATACAGTATTGCTGTGTGTTAGCATCACATAATGTCATATGGTCTTATTTGTGATATTTTTATATGCATTTACAATTTATAATACTGATATGCGTTTTCTTAACTAGTGCTTTTTATATTTGATGTATTTATGTTATGTTTTGTACAATTTTCTTGGAAATAAGACACCTATATTGTTAGTTAGCTTTAATGCTAGTTAGCACAACAGAGAACCCCGTCACGGTTAAATATCCATAGCGACCTGGTTAGTACCCTATCGTAGTATTCTGTTGATGTTGTTGGTGTAAGTGTTTTATTAAATTAGACGAATTGCGTGTGTCCGCACCATATATATTTGCTACGGTACAGTACCTGGCTGCCAGGTACTGTAATTAACTGGGTTGTTTTTGTCTGTCAGGTTAGCGTAGCCTCTATTCCAGGAGATGTCAACAGTTTTTATGTATTCTTAACCAGGAGGATAGGTTGAGGTTAATGCAAATATATAAAGCTAAACCTTGTGTCGACTAGATACGTGCTGTGTCTGATGTACGTTATTTTATTACAATTTAGTTTTGGCAACATTACTTGTATGACCTGAGGTCATTGACCTCAGTTCATTAAAGTTTTAAATTAACCTTTTTAATGGTGCAATTGAACCACAGTCGTGCATAATTCTAGCCTGGCCAAATAGAAGATATGCGCCTAGGTTTACCACTGGTCATGTAATGTATGAAATATTAATTTTTAAAAAGTCTACTCCAGACATGGAATGATAGAGAATTGTATTTTTGTGGGTCTAATCATGGAATATCAGGGAATTCTGTGTGCAACATGTTTAAATCAAATCAAAATGTACTGGATGTGGTATTACATTGTTTCAACATTTCTTGAAACTAATTGGTCAATAAGTTAACATTACACCTATGCTAAATGTCATCACATTTATTTTCACATTGTTTATCGTTCGCCATCTTGGCTGTCTTTTTTCTATTCAATAGGTCATGGGAATTACGTTTTAGTAAGGGAAAGTCATGGAATGTAACATTTGTCTTGGAGTGGGAACCTTGTAGGCGGCAAGTTAGCTTGCTTTGCTCCAATTCTCAGTTATAAGGAGGATTTTATTTTAATAAGACTGTTAAGTATAAGATAACTTATTTTTGCGAAAGCCAAATGTTAACTGTACTGTTGTGTTTCCATCTGAGAAGACAGACAGAGGCCCTAAAGGTGGACATGACAGGTGGGTCTCCATCTTTACTTCTTGTTTTCCTTTTTAAGCCTACATAGACACACTCATATTTCTCTATTGCTTAGAATGATTCAGTATGTTGACATTGATGAATAGTGTCCTTCAGTGTTTTAATATGTTTAAAAACCATACATTATATCATCTTGACTGTGTGTGTGTGTGTGTGTGCGTCAGATGTGAAGTTGGGTCCAGTGGAGGTGTGGACGTCTCGACAGGCCCTGCAGGATCTCTACCAGAAGATGTTGGTCACTGATCTGGAGTATGCGCTTGACAAGAAGGTGGAACAGGATCTGTGAGTCATACAGTACAACAGTACCTACATATTACAGTACACAGGACATACTGATATTTGACACGACAAGGGGTGCGTGTGTGTGTGTGTGTGTGTGTGTGTGTGTGTGTGTGTGTGTGTGTCTGGCAGTCACTTTGTTAGGGGTCCAGCTGCCCTTAGCCACAGTTAAATGAACCATGTTTGTGCTTTTGCTGGTTTGCTGTACGTACGCAATTGTTTTGAGAATTGATTTAGATATAGTTATGTAGATAGGGCATCTATGTTGTGAAACTACTGTAAGCCTTGGTTAGTTGTTATGGTTCTTGTATTCTCTTGTGCCTCGCCAACCTGACTGGGTGGTTATGGCTATGGTTGCTATGTTTACCATTTCTCTTATTCTTCTCAGGTAAATGCCTCAGTCAGCTCTTTCTCAATGTTTATTTACATTGTTTGTGCCTTTTTTTTTTTTACAACTGTGCCCCATTTGAATAAAAGCATATTTTAATACAGTCAATGGTTAGTTGTGGAAATGAACAGCTCTGGATAACATATAAGAGACTGCATTAAAAAAATATAATAGTAGAAATGTATTGTAAATGTAACAAATATATAAAAAGTATAATAATATAAATATATAAATACAGGAATAAAAATTTATAAAAGAATAAAGAAAACAAGAGCAATTACTACAGTAATCTCTTAATTATTTCTAAAGATACTGTATATTGGCACACAAGTGATTCAGTTTTGAAAATGTTACTATGGTAACACACTGCCATCATGGAAAAAGCTATGCCTAAAATCATTACAACTACAGCTGTAAAATGTAAATAAAACATATCAGCCTTCAAAAACAAGTTGCGGGTGTTGATTAAAGTGTTTTCTGCTCTGTAGAAGGGTATAGCTAACATTGTTCGTTCTCTCTCCAGGTGGAACCATGCTTTTAAGAACCAGATCACCACCCTGCAGAGTCAGGCTAAAAACCGGGCCAACCCCAACCGCAGTGAGGTCCAGGCCAACCTTTCTCTGTTCCTAGAGGCAGCCAGTGGCTTCTACACACAGGTAACCCCACCAGTAGAAAGTAGCATGAGGTTGGCACAACGTCCAGTCCAGTTTCAGCGTAGGGTTGGGCCGATAGACAGAGTCATCGTCCATGGTCGATGGCTGACAGACATCACGATGTTTCGCAGGCATCGTGATTAAAAAAAAAAAAAATGGCAAAGCAGCGTTCAGACAAATTTATAAATGTATACTGAAACACTGCGTAATATGCTTTCTGTTAAAGGCTCGCTGAATTGCTGTGAACAGGATAACCTTTACTTCATGCCCCTTTCTCTCTCTCTCTCTCGCAAACAAACACACACGTACACGCAGATGCACTCGTGCCCTGGCTGTGCGTAATGTACATCTATCCAACATATCTCCGTCTGCCAATGCAATCAATGCATTATGCTAACGTAATGCTAACAGCGGCAAAACGGAATGACAAAATAGTTTGCTGTCGACCTACCGTGATATGATTAGCTGTTCGCTAGCCAAAAGTGGCGTTCCTCTTTCATTAGGCAGGTTATAAGCTCGAAGTAGCTATGCTACTGATAGGTGAAGTGGAACCTTTTTTACCGACTACGTTTGCCAACGCGGACACCGTTATTACAGATCACTAGGACTAGACCAGGCCTACGCTTAGGGTTTATGGAGGAAAGGTAAGGAAACATGGTGAGTAGGGAAGAATGGGCATAAATAATATTGAACTGTAGGCCTATAGTAATTAATTACTATAGGCCTATGTATACAATTGTATACATAGTCAATCATTTATAATTAGTCACTTAAAATAAAAAAGTTGACCAAATTAGGCTAAGGAAAAATACATTGTCCGATACCAATTAGTGGACATCGCCCAACCCTGTTTCGCAGCTGTTTCTGTTGTATATCTCTACAAGTCTGTAAAGAATATCATGTAAAAGTACTGTTGAATAACATTTAACTAAAGGGATTGCATGTTTAACCTACTTATGGCATCTGTCTATTGACTCAGACACGTACCTTTGTTCTATTAGACGTAGTTGCTTGTGTTTAAACTAGATCACTTTGGTTCCCTGAAGGTCCCTGCCCTCTTAAGGAACCAATCATGCGTGTGTGTGTATATTATCAGTGACCAATCCGCTCGCTCCCCCAGCTCCTGCAGGAGCTGTGTACGGTGTTTAACGTGGACCTGCCGTGCCGGGTGCGCTCCTCTCAGCTGGGCATCATCAGCAACAAAGCGGGCAGTAGCGGTGCCATCGTCAAGCCCCAGCCCAGCTCCTGCTCCTACATCTGCCAGCACTGCCTGGTCCACCTGGGGGACATAGGTGAGTCCCGTGGATACCACACACCTGCACCTTAAAAACCATTGACCCTTAAGCTGCTCTTACTGTGTTGTTGTTGGAGCTTCTCACCGAGAATGTCTGTCTGCCTGTATGTCTGCCTGTCTGTCTGTCTGTGCTGCAGCGAGGTACCGCAACCAAACCAGCCAGGCAGAGTCCTACTACAGACACGCTGCCCAACTGGTGCCATCCAACGGTCAGTCTTCTGATTACAATGATCCCTACCATGTTGTGTTCCAGTGTTAAGCCCCGAGTCTGCTCTCCTTGGACGTGCTGTAAACATCATCATGTTTATAGTCAGCGCGCACTACACATGCCACCAAAATATTCTGTCCACGCTGCCCACTACAGACTGCAATGTCCCAAAGCTCACAGATGAGTGAAAATGTGTCTTTCCAGTGAATCTTAGTTAGGCCAATATTGTTTACAGGAAACTGAAGTGTACATATTGCTAATTCCAAAGCATGTTTCTTCTATATAGAAATAGCCGATGCGTCCACACGCAGTATACTTTAAACATCCCGAGCGCTCATCCACGTTGTGCGAGGCCACACATTTGGTAGTATACCCTTTAGGGCCTTTAGACCACCTCAGTGTAGCAGAATGTTTGGTCTTCATCAACCAGCTAGATCTGTATACTGTTAGCTGTTCTGCTGGAGCAGCGTGGCTCACCCAGTGTGCCGGTGTCCCTACAGGGCAGCCCTACAACCAGCTCGCCATCCTGGCCTCCTCTAAGGGAGACCACCTGACCACCATCTTCTACTACTGCAGGAGCATTGCTGTCAAGTTCCCCTTCCCAGCAGCCTCTACTAACTTGCAGAAGGCCCTGTCCAAAGCTCTAGAGAGGTAATGCATCAACCCCCCCCCCACCTCCACACCCCCCTAAAATTAACTCAAATTATTTGTAAATGGGACCATGTACAAAATACATTAACCTCAAAAGAGAGGACAGATGCTTGTTACCATATTTAGCTTTTATTTCCATCTGCAGTCCCTGAGCAAGTGTTTCTGTAATGTTTTTGCAGCGGCGCCACACATTAGCATTACTATGACAGTTTTCCACAAATGAGACATCGTAATATATCTCCTTGCTTACAGTATCGCAATATATTGCCTTGCTTACAGTATTGCAATATATCGCCTTGCTTACAGTATCGCAATATATCACATTGCTTACAGTATCACAATATATCAAACCGTGGCCCCTGTATCGTGATACATATCGTATCGCCAGATTCTTGCCAATACACAGCCTACACATAGTGTTTCCTAGCAACATTGGTTATGTTTACATGCAGGTTATGTTTTCGTTTTCATTCCTAATGCGGACAACCAGCCTACCAAGACTTCGGCCTTTGAATGTTGTGATTATCCTGTTGCTGAGACTGAGGCAGGCAGTTTTCTCTTCTCTTCCTCCAGTCGTGAGGAGCTCAAGTCCAGGTGGAGTGTGTCAGACTTCATCAAGATCTTCATCAGATTCCACGGCCATGTTTACCTCAGCAAGAACCTGGAGCGCCTGGACACACTGCGGGAACGCCTGGAAGATAACTTCCAGGTAACCCGGCAACTGCACGCGATGCTGCCACACACAGGAACACACAAGTGTTCAAACAAACGCACCCAATCTGAATGATCATAATTATTATGAATTAATCCATTCTGTGTGTGTGTGTGTTGCTGTAGAGGCTGGTTGTACAGAAGGCGTTCTCCTCACAACAGCTGGTCCACATCTCCATCATCAACCTCTTTGAGTTACATCACCTCAAAGAGCTGGTAGCCGACGGCAACCAGACCCCCCACTGCCCCCAGCAACAGAGCAGCTGGACCCAGCTACTGGGCCTGTTCAGTACGAGAGAATACACAAACACACACACACACACACACACACACACACACACACACAGTATAGTATTAAATAAGTGAAAATAAATGGATTGGAGATTAATAAAGAAACTTTTTAAATACAGGATTAAATTTTTTTTTTTTCCAAAATTATTGATCTATATAATATATATCTTAGGCCTACTCGACTATGGAAAAAATACTAATCACAATTTTTTAACACGATTATTCATTGACTTTGGAAATATGTTGCATTTACTGCACCTAAAAAAAAAAACTTGGTACTTTTCACGTTAATCTTTAACTTTTACCCTGCGAGGGATGAAAGTGCACGTTCATTCAGAACACAAGACAAGTAAGAGTTTACATAAAAAGTAACGTGCAAAATTACATATTTTTTCGTAATTATTAGTAGCCAAAATTGAAATCTTAATTGCACAGCCCTAATATATCTTATCTGTTGTACTCTGAAACACTACAAATATACAATATATGCTAAACAACTATAATAGCATTTCCATGACGCTGCAGTGGTTTCTACTTATAGAAGTATAGACCGTCAGTAATGTATTAGTGAGCAGGTCAATCTTCATTCACACAGCTGTGCTCGTATGTTCTCAGTGTCCTTCCTGGGTGCCATGTGCAGCCGGGCCCTGCTCAACAAGGAACGTGGAGGAGAGGAGGTCATGGGGGAGTGTCCCCTGCCGGCCATCAAGGTGTCCCTGGACTGGCTCAAGCTGAGGCCCAGCGTCTTCAGCGACACAGCCATGGACCACAGGCAGTAGTAAGTGTGGGCTGCCCTGCTCCCGCTGGCCTGACAGTGGAGGTGCATGTCAGGTTGGGGTCAGGGGATGTCAAGCATATTATTGTGGCACGGTGGTAATCTGCCTGCCACCTTCTATCTAACCCTCATGTTGTTAGTTCTCATCTCACACACACACGCACCACTGTGTCTCACGTGTACATGTTGCGCCCGCAGCGTGTGGCCCTGGCTGGTGTCTCTGCTCAACAGCTTCCAGACCAGAGAGGATGACCTGGCCCCAACCTCAGGTGAGGACATTAGCCCTATCGGTCACCGCTAGCACCCTCGTGTCACACTGTCTGTGTCAGCGTGTTGGAACGCACTATACTGTCTGTTGTGCCCCTGTGTGTGCTAGTCGTGCCCCTGCCGGAGGAGTTTGAGCTGCAGGGATTCCTGGCACTCAGGCCTGCTTTGAGGTAAGACGCCCCGTTCCACACGCAAGCACATTAGTCCTCTTAATGGACGATTGCATACATGTATGATATCAAACCTGCTAAGAGGACTATCGCACCTGTCAAGACTATATATTTTACATGTAGACATGATCAAACACTGTATTGAATACATGAGGATTGTCCCATCTTTCTGTCCACTCAAACAATCAAGTAGAGAAAGCGTGGTTTTCTTACAGATTATATACAATGTAATGACAGAAACAGCAATTACATTTCTTGGTTGTGTCAAACAGTTTTAGGGAGGAAAGGAAACATTCTTGCTAACTGTAACTTTAAGGAATGCTATCTTAATATGTTGATGACATAAAGTCTCTTTGTCCCAGGTTAGATTATTCAACCTCCAGAATCCCATAGAATACACAGTGTAGTGTTTCTAGTGTCTCATCTTTCTCTTGAGGCTAACTGTGTTCCTGACACTGCCTGTGCTGCAGGACTCTGGACTTCACCAGGGGGCACCAGGGCGTCCTGGTGGAGCGAGGAGGCCTGCCCGTGAGGGCCCGCCACCACAGGCTGGTCAACCTGGGGAAGTGGATTGCAGACACTCAACCAGGGTGCGTTAGCTAGCTTGCTAGCCCGTTTAGCACAGACTAATATGAATGATTACCTTATTTTCTGGCCTCAACTGTGTGTTCAGCTGTGACCAGAACTGAATGTATTCATCTCTTACATGTGATTGTCATTGTAAATAGAACATGCTTTAGCTTCAAGGGCAAAGGTACTATTAATTTTTGACATGTTTAACATTGTTAAACAAATAGGAAGGCATGCAGCTATACGTTTGACATTGTTAAACAAAGAGGAAGGCATTATAAATCCTTGTTTACATTATCGTCTGACTGTCTGACTGTTTGTCTCAGGTTGATCCAGTACCACTCTGGTCCAGAAGGTCTGCTGGTTTTCCTGTCTGACCTGGAGGAGTGGGACCTCCCGGAGGTTCAGGAGAAGGACCCTCCGGTCCTGCAGGAGTCGTCCAATGCCGACCCGCCGTCCGACAGCCCCGCCTCCGGCCTCAAGTCCGTCCTGTCTGGGGGGCGGAGCCAGGCAGGGCCTGAGGCCGGAGAGCGACCCGTGGTCACCTTCAAGGAGAACATCAAACCCCGGGACCGCAGCCGGGATGGCGCTCGCAACCAGAACCTCCAGAACCAGCAGAACCTCCAGAACCAGCAGAACAGGGAACCACGGGACCGCAGGGACTTCGCCAAGACCGCCGGGGCTGCTGGGAAGATGGATCAGAAGAGGGAGGGGGGGAAGAGGAAGAGTGATGCGAAGAGGAGCGCTCCGACACCTGACGCAGGGAAACAGGTCTGTAGGCTCGGGCTGCTCGGCTCTTGTGTTCTGTTGGAGCGCATGCTTAGAGTTCCAATGTTTCATCACGTATTTATTTAGATGTGTTGTCACGTTGCTAGTACACTTCTAGTCAATGTTTTGAAAATGCTAAAGATCAGTGGTGATAATTTAGTCATTTTATGTATATGTTGTGGCTTATTCTTCCTCTTCGTAATCTAGGTTTAATGCCAGTTATGTGGTTTTATTGCATACTAGTCCAGTTAAAGGCAGGGTTGGGTATTTTCGAGAACGCTTTCTAACTTTGAGCAAAACAATATCCATCTGCATCACGGCCCACATATTGAAACGCATTATGAAGCAAAGTGTGGTACTAGGCTTTGTTTGTGTTCCTATTTATGGAGTCATTTTTTATGGATAATGTTTTCGACATACACGGAGAACGGTAAGACAGCGACATGCGAAGTGTAAGCTAAGTGTATTAGCATACAATTACATTGCAATAGCTGACGTTAGGATGCTAGTAAGACAATGTCGTTAGCATTGTAATTGACTTGGATTGTGTGTATCCGTGGTGACATGGCAACAGGTGAAGGGTCAAGCAGATCTAAGGAAGGCTCCTGCCAGCCAGACCCCACCCAGTGTGAGCTCCCAGTCCATCCCAGTACTCCATCCAGGAGCCTTCCCTCCCTTGCCCAGCAGACCTGGTACACACACACACACACACACACACACACACACACACACACACACACACACACACATTGTTATATGGTTGAATATGGAGACCGTGGCTGTGATTGGCTCTGACATAACTGTGTGTATTGTGACCCTGTGATTGGTCCAGGCTTCCCCCCCCCAGCCTATGTGCTGCCCCCTCCAGTGGCCTTCCCTGGCTTCACCTACCCAGCAGGGGTGTCCGTCCCGGGGCCCTTCCTCCAGCCAGGCCCCGGGCCCCAGAACGCCCCCCAGACCCAGAAACAGAACCACATCCCCTACAGCCAGCAGAGGCCCTCGGGACCGCCCAGCACCGGGCCAGGGCCCCCCCAGGGCCCGCCGGCCTCCCAGCAGCCCATGCAGGGCATGGGCCAGCAGCAGTCCCCTAGCAAGCCTGGCCAACAGATGGGCAAGAGCCCCCCCCACCACCCAGGGCTCCAACAGGTAATATAATGCGTCTGTCTCTGCTGGGCTTCTAAGGCTAGTCTGGCTCCGCCCGACTATTGCTCTCAACTCAATTGTTTTTTTTTTTTTTGAGATTACAGTCTGGAAACCCTGTTAGCGTTCGCACAGCCACCCTGCTGGCGGACCAATCAGGGCGGGGTTGTGAGGTGACGGTCAAGAGTGTTTCTAAATGGAGGGAGAGCTAGATGAGGTGATCAAAACAGTTGTAGCAACGGCGATAAGTTCAGCGATGTCCAGTATTTTCAAATCAAACCTCTGGTTCAGCGCTGTCCAGTATTTTTAAAATTAAACCTCTGGTTAAAATGTACCAGAGGTGGGAGGCAGTTCAGTTAAGCCCTGCTTCTCAGGTTGGTTGTATTCGTTAATATAAAAGTGGTTAAAAGCCCTAATAAAGGCCCAGGCTTATTTCTACTGTGGTCCTCTTCTCTGCCCTGCCAGTATATGCCGATGCAGGAGCAGGCTGGGCCCATGTGGAACAACGCGGGCATGCAGAAGATGTCTCCCATGGCCATGCCCATCAAACAGCAGCAGCAGGCCTACTTCCTGCAGCCCCAGGAGCCCATGAAGATGTTCGACGGTCAGCCCGGGCTGGCCAGCCTGGACAAGAAGATGAAGTACCCTGACATGAAGGTTCCAGACTACTACTGGGACTCCTACAGGATGGGGGGCAGCATGGGGAAACGGCCGCTTCCCGGAGGCTTCTGCCCGGACCAGGACTCCCGCAGCGGGGCCCCGTTTGAGGTTAGGAGGGGCTCGGGCTCTGATCTGTGGCTAGTCTCTCCTCTTTTCCTCTTATTCCGGCTGCTTCTGTCTCTTCCAACAGTCTTTCTTCTGAGCTGTCTGCTGTGTTAGTGGAAACGTCTTAGACTAGTATACACTGTATGGCCAAATGAGTGCAGGGCTTACTGTTGCATCATCATCACCAGTTTGGCAATGAAGCCACATGAGCACTGTTCCGTCAATGCACGAGTCTGGGCTTGGCAGATGCCAACGCTACCTACTGGAATGCTTACTGTAAAGTTTGCTGCACTTTTAGCTCCAGTCAATGGTAATCCATTATACTATATAAGACATTTACGACCATTGTATACTTTGAACTAGGGCTGAAAAATATATAATTACGACATATGACATATTAATACATGTTATGGATCATTACCACATGAGATGGCATCAAAATATAAACTGCTCTATATTCAAATGGAAAAAGGAGAGCATAAAGATACATGATTCATTTCTTTAAGCATGGATTTATTGCATTTTAGGACGTGCACATTGGCAATTATGTTTAAGCTCTCTAATGAACTTGTCTTAGAGATTGGACAAACAAATACAGGTATATAACACAGTCTGTTCATCCCCCCCTAGAAACTCCCCTGTGGGCGCATCCTGGTGGAACTATAGTTCCAGTGTCTGCACCTTTATGGGCGCTGTTCTTGTTTTATGGCGTTTATATGGATCGACCAATCAGTCGGAACTAAAGCGGTTATGCTCGCTCGTATTTACACAGATGAACCACGCATAACTTCATCATGGACATGATCTAGCTCCGATTTAGCTTCGCCTGAGATTGTAATATTCTCATTGCTGTGAAGCATATCCGACTACGGTACTGAGTTACATTCACTGTTTGCATTTGGCATAACATTGTTCATCTCAGTAAAAGAGTAGGCAATAGATGCTACATGTCTTACTTTTATAAAAAACAATGCGTCACAGATTGTGAACCGGACGCTGGCTGCCTCTCTCTCACCCAGCATGTCAATTTAGCGTGCTAAGAGGGTCTCTGGCGCCAACTTCCGCATGCTTGCGATTTGCTAATCGCATTGTTTCAAATCGCAATTTCGGTTAGATAACGATTAATCGTTCAGCCTTACTTCCAACTGTGTGGCAACAGTTTGGGGAAGGTCCTTTATTATTACAGCATGGCCGGGGCCTTGCTCACATAAATACATGGTTTGACACCTTTGGGATGAATTGAATCGGTGACAGTGATACATTCTCGTCTGACATCAGTGCGTGGCATCATAAATGTTCTTATGAATTGATACAAATTCCCATAGACACACACATATTTGTGGAAAGCCTGCCCAGAAGAGTGGAGGCTGTTCTAGTCACAAAGTAGTGGGGGGAAACTCTACATTAATGCCCCCTGTTTTTGAATGGAACATCCAAAAAGCATACATTTGGCCATATAGTGTAATATAATAGTTAGCCTTGAGTAGTTAGGCTTTAATCCACCACAAGATGGCAGTGCAGACGCAGCAATGAATGAGGTTCTCTTCCCTGTTTGGGAGTGCACTTACTGGAGGCTGTGTAGAGTGTGTGGTCTTCTGGCTGTCTGTCTCTCTTACTGCCTGTCTTACTACTGCCTTGCCTTGTCTCTTGCTCTTTTCCTCCTGCTGTGCGTGCGTGTGGCCCTCTGGTTGCCAGGACAGTAAGAGGTCTCTGCTGCCTCCTGACCTGCTAAAGTCTCTGTCCGACCTGGAGGAAGAGGAGCTGATGTTCTGTAAACCTGCAGACCTCTACCAGGCCCTGAACCCTGCTCACAACCTGTTTGTATGTAGCACTGGCCTCATCCTCCCTAGATCCTAGACTATCCATACCATTGATTAGAGTAATGGCATGGCTTGTCTTGGGATCCATTGGATTAGAATTGATTAGGGCAAAATACATTTCACTACATTAGGTTGGATTATAATTATTAGATTATTGGATTAGATTTGATTGGGCTGCCAGGGGTTCAATTATGTTGAAGACATGTTATTTCATATATTGATTGTACTCTGTTAGACTGCCAGAAGCCATTACAGGTGTTACCAAGTCTCAATCAAAGGTAGGGTAGGTAGCAGGGTTCCAACCAGCGATTTATCACCTGTCGCCTCGCTCTACCCACTGCAATGCCCTTACATCCTCTTGCCACTAGAGGGCGTAAGGGCGACATGAATCTAATGCTCTCCTGCAGGCTACTCCATATCACTTTGGACACAGCGTATGTCTCTATGTCTATGTGGAAGAGAGTGTTCAGGTGTCAATGTGGTCTTCCAGCTCTCCAACCAGCCCAGGATGGACAGCAGCTCTGACATCAGCCAGTCATCTTCCTTCCTGTCCTCCTCTGGCTTCCCCATCCAGGTGAGCCCCGCCCTCAGTACTGCGATGACTCGGTGGCTAATGAAACTAAGTAACAGGTTGTGTTTGCGTTGGTTCCTCTCAGGAGAGCTACCAGAACAACAGTATCTTCAGCCAGGCCTATGGGAAGACTATGGTCCCAACCCCTAAAGCAGACGCTCCCGTAATGCACCAGGAGGCCTCCCTCTACTCTCTGTTTGAACAGAACACACCCTGGTCACCTTCCCTGCCCGCTAGCTCCGGTGCGACCTCCATTGTTGACACACAGAAGGTTGCTTGTGCCTATAGGCTGTGGGAAGGCCAAGCGTGTTCCATGCTAACCAATCATGTTTGACCTTCACAGACCAGTCTACGCCTGCCAGCCAATCGCCTCACTCCTCTAATCCCAGCAGCCTGCCCTCCTCCCCGCCCACTCACAGCCACGGCCCCGCCCCCTTCTCAAACTTTGGGCCAATAGGAACTCCGGACAGCCGTGATCGCAGGTTTCCAGACCGCTGGAAGGCTGATAAAGCAGGCAAGTAGAATGAGGACTAATATTAGATTAATTCTGTTTATCCTGGTCACCTCCCAGTATAGAGGTAGAGTACTGGTTATCCTGGTCACCTCCCAGTATAAAGGTAGAGGACTGGTTATCCTGGTCACCTCCCAGTATAAAAGTAGAAGACTGGTTATCCTGGTCACCTCCCAGTATAAAGGTAGAGGACTGGTTATCCTGGTCACCTCCCAGTATAAAGGCTACTGGTTGTCCTGGTCACCTCCCAGTATAACACATGCATGTAATGCGTGCCTACCAACAGGTCCGGGGTCCGTCAGTGGTCTGGGTCTGGACTACCTGGCAGCGGGCACGTCCTCGGGCTCTGAGTCCAGCTGGCACCAGGCAGGCCCAGCAGGGTCGTCCTGGGCTGCCGACGGTCAGATGGACGAGACGTGCCAGTCCACCGCCCTGCTTGACACACTGAAGGTACGAACACGTCCGGAAGGTTCTGCTGCTCCAAGGTGGGGGGTGTGGGGGGGCGTTTACCCTTTATGCAGACCAGAACAACCCAGCGTTCCATGCAGTCAATAGGGAGGTGTAAGGATTTCACCATACTATTGCTATTAATTTATACTCACTGGGAGTTAATGATAGTCATTAACTCCCAAGTACCTATGCTCAATCTGAGGCCACAGCAGTCATCCTGCAACTACCTGTTTAGGGCCTGGGGGCCGGATGCGGCCCGTTGAGACATTGTATCCGGCCTGCCCGGTACATCAAACATTAAAAAAATTATACAACATAAAATTACTTGACGAGCTCTGCAGAATGTTACTTTATTAACTGCTGCATAAAAAAAAATAACAGTTAAAGCAAAATGTTATATTTGATTATGAAAATGGTGCATAGGAATAGCCTATATATGCATAACAAAGTTATCGGTTTTGTTTTTTTATTTTGAAATGTTTTAGCATGTTTGTTAACAAAGTATTGTGGCCCGCGAAGTTCTCTGACATTTTCAATGTGTAAAAAGAATTGCCCACCCCTGGTTTAGGGGGGTTAACTGACTTCGTTTCAGGCCATGCACGGTAGATGCAGTGTCCACAGCAAAATGCTGAGAGACCAGCAGCGCTCCACCCAGTGCTCCGCCCGCGCGCACACCGCTAATCCCTAGTTAGCCTAGCTAGTGCCGTGACTGACGCAGTGCCTGTGCTTGCCTCCCTCCAGTCCATCTGGTCCAGCTCCATGATGCAGCCGGGCCCGTCTGCCCTGGAGCAGCTGCTCCTGCAGCAGAAGCAGAAGCAGCAGAGGGGTCCCATGAACCCGCCCCACTGAGTCCTCCCTGCCCAGCAGCCATGATGAGCTCCACCAATCGGGATTCACTGTGTGTAGGGGGGGTGGGGGAGGTGGCGGGGGGAGGACGTCACCCACGCGTGGGCGTAGATGCCAGGGAAGTGGCACCTCCTAACTTCTCTCTGTGGCGCCGCCAGCGGCGTAACGCGCGGGGGGTCGGGCGAGCGCGCGGACGGACGGACCCGCCTCGCGGGACACCCGCCGCAACATAAACACACACACCACCTCTCTTCCTCTTTATGGACCGAGCCTCCGGAATCTTCCGGAGAACGTCTGCTGGTGTGCTGAGGGACCCTGCCGGGGCGGGGCTGTGTAGGGGTCGCGTGAAGGTCAAGACGGTAGCGGTATGATGGCGTTGTTTTTGGGTAGAGCGCTTAAATGGCAGTTTGTGGTTTTCTTTTTTGGGAGGGGAGGGGGGGGAAACGAGCAAGGCGACGGATTGATGGGACACCCAGCATGCCGAGCGTCCTGTCGTCATGCCTGGAAGGAGCAACCTCTCCCCGCTTCCGATGACAACAATGAACGAATAATTGACTCAGATCAAATTTAGGGAATAATGTTAATAGTGTTAGCTGCAAGCCAAGCAAATATTACCAATAAAGTAATCTTGTATTTAGTGATCTGTTTGTAGTTGTTTTAGCTCCATGAACTGTGGGACAATTGCATCTAGTTTCCTGGACCTGTAACCTGCTAGTTAGCTAACTTTCAGTAACCGTTTCGTGTTGATGTGGTTCATTTTTAAGCTTCGTATAGCCAGGTCAGCTTTCTGTTGCCTGCTCTCTGTATGCTATTGCTACTTTCCTTGACCTCTCAACCATGACCTCTGACCCGTGTACAGTAGGTTGGTCACTTGTTTTAATCTAGTTAGTTCTCTAAGTTTAACCAGCTTTACACTAACTCTGTAACTACTGTTGGATGTTTAGGAGGGGGAAGGGGGGAGAGGGTCAAGCATTTGCATGACATCACATCTCGGTAGCCAATAGGAAGAGAGTGCAGTTCGAGGCCAGTTGGATGGTTTTACTGGGTTTTATTAAAGACTTGTATCACTGTATTCTAGTTTCCATGTGTAGGTTGTTGTATTGCATTTAAACATCCAGGCTAAACAGTGGATCCTTGCGGATTGTGTCAGAACACATTTAGAAGCAAGGGTGTAAAAAGATGAAGAGTCCTGTTACAGTTATTACAGTAACAAGGTGATTCGGGCCTTAAAAAGGCCTGCAGTGACATTCCACACACGCTTCAAGAGCATGCATTATGCCCCATGGTTCTGTTGGATTTTGTTGCCGTTTTGGGTTCATTCAGAACTGCTGAATAAGCCTTCAATAAACGTTAACAATGTTCTCCTCTAAAAGTTTCTTTATTTCCCTCCTTTCCACCTCTCCTGTATTGTTGCATGCAGCAGGTTTATTTGACTTCAGAGTAGTGTTTCTGTAATGTTACACCTGGAACTCGTAAGTCCCTGGTAAAGATCACGTTACAATAATGTACACGTACAGAAATATTTGTGCTAAAAGCTACAGAATTCCCACTCAAAATGGATACATGACTTACTTTATAAGTAATTGATCAATTACACTTGAATGGCCTGTATATCTTAATAAACCAATATTAACCAAAGCTTCTTGTGCAGGGAGGCTACAAACAAGTTATTTTATGATTTATAGTTTCAGTGACAACCAGAGCAGTTCTTAATATGCTGTGGGGCGTGGGAACATCAGTGTATTCTTAGGGGTTCAGAATTGTAGGCAAGATATGAATCTGGTGGTTGTCACACAGGAAGGCTTGTGGTGATTAGTGCAACAACATTCAACTGTTCAAAAAGCAGATTTACTGTTGAGTTTTTGTTCATCGATATTTCACCGTGCATATGGGATACAGCACGATGTGACAGTCGGCTCTACAGCTGCACAAAAACGAAGTCTCTACCTGTGTTTCTATTTGTCTCTCACTCTTCCTCTCTCACTCTATTTTAATGGAGTCATACAGTTTGTTGCTGGATAACAAAATAAAGCCATGACAATTTTTTCATGTTTGCTCCATATAGAATGTTCAAGTACATATCCTATCTGTGCTGAAAAGTAACTATTACTTTAAAAAAAAAAAAAAAAAACTTCTAACAAATTGTGTCGTATTTCATATTTACTATAATTTGGCCTGTTATACAGCCAGTCTCAGGGTACATTTATATGAGATGAACTAAAGGTTTATCTGAGGTAATCTAACCTGTTTCCCAACCCTGCTCCCGGGGACCCGGTGCCCTACTTGTAGATGCCTCCCTGCTCCAACACACCTGAATGTGTCATTATCACATCTTAAAGCATCTACTTGCTGTCTTGACACAATGCCATCAGACGTTTTTAAAACAATTCTTAACTCCGTATTAATGGACCTACAGAAAATAGTTAATAGCTCTCTGCAATCAGGCATCTTCCCAACGTCTCTAAAAATAGCTGCCATTAAGCCCCTATTAAAAAAAGAGAACACTAGATGCATCTATAATGAATAACTATAGACCTGTATCAAATCTACCTTTTATAGCCAAGACTA
>JAOEGT010052644.1:0-19270 GCA_025447795.1 Speoplatyrhinus poulsoni | reverse complement strand
TCTAGTGCTTACCTACTACTGATATATTATTGTTGTATTTACGGTCATACTAAATGATGTATTAAAATAGTCTAAATTAGTTAATAATTTAATTAGATTTAATATTATGTTTGGCCAATTTATTTAAATTCAATGCAGACGTTTTGATTTTATTATGTCATTCCATTCATAAAATGTGTTCCATTTCGTTTCAGTTTGTAAAAGTAGGTTACAAACAAAATATACATATAATGCATGTGATCACAAGAGAAACAAACGTGATCTCATATTCAATTCAAAATGTCTTATTTATGCAGTTTTTGTGAGAGGAAAAACATTGTTTGTTCACCTTTCTGAAGCAATTCTTTCTATCATGGTTTTACTATATAATTTCACATCCATGGTTCACTATGGGTTTATAAGGCTATAACAAACCCTAATGCATGTATTAATTACTCACCAACACACATAATTATGGTATAAATGTTTCTGTTACAATGGGATTCTTTATTTATTTATTGTTTTAGATGTTTGCACCAACTCCTATCAGAAACATGCTATTCACCATGGGAAGGGGAATGGATGCATACAAGCTTTTTTTCTCTCCAGATTTTAGTGTTGTAGTGAGAAGCCTAATGATGATACTAATAATCGCAATTTGTAAAATTATTAATCATTTAATCTGAAATGAACCTAGATATTACTAATTTGCCAGACTATTTTGTAGAGACAAAAAAATACAAATTTCATATGGTAGTTTGGGTTTGAATGAATTCCGATTTATTGCAGAACATAAACATATGCACAGATATTTGCTTATGGAACATACACAACACGAGGGGTGAAAGTGGCAGGCTGGGAGCCCTTCGTGTGCTACAGCGAGATAATGGACTTCCCAATCCCATATAAGGTCTTTCCCCAAAAAGAGATGGGCGGTGGAAAAAACAAGGGTGCAGGATATTCTCACAGGATGTGAGAGCCAGGACCCACTGTCGCTCAGCCATATGAGGGCTTCAGTATCAAGGATAGCTTTTACTTGTGAGTGTATTGGTCGTGTCCTAAGGATGTGAAAAGCCACATGGTCAGGAGGTGCTCCAAATATTACTAATCAACTGAAAGTGAGGTAAATAGGTTCTGTATCACTTCTCTAGTTCCCCAGGTCTTGGAGATGTTTGTGTTAAAATAACTATCAATAGTGTGAATGTCAGGATTTGGATATCTATATAGCCTACATATTTTAGTGCTGTTAATGTTGGGAAGAATTGTCTTTTCTGGAAAAACAAAGAGGGACACTTGTTGTGACATTGGGGTAAAGTTGTACAATTGCTTTTCTCAAAAGTCTTAAAATACCTGCTGGTGAATATTACTTTATGACTATTACATAATTAGCTTGATGTGTACAGCTATCTGAGACATAATTGTGATTTCTGTGTGCGTGTGCTCAGTCAAAAGTAGTGTGGAGCACAGTCTTTGTTTCAGTTTATTGTATTTATTGTATTGTTTTGTTTATATGTATTTTAAATTACTACACTTATTTTTTACTCTGAATTTGTGTATACTGTGAAATTAACATAATTTTTTAAAGACTTTAAAAAGAGCTTCAGTATGCACAAGTGTATGCATGAATGAACACTGATTTAAACCACACACGTTTAAGTGAAATAGTTTACATTGCGGTGGTATAGGTACATTTAATGGGCAATAATTAAAACATTTCAGTTCCACCAGTACTTTATAAAGATCACAAAAAACAACAGCACACTCACACGACAATCTAAATATGTATTTCCTTTCCTTTCTTAAAAAAAAACCAGACCAAGCTAATATCCTGGCGGTATCTGTGTGTTTCTGTTAATCACATGAACCGTCCTGTTTTGTTCCAGCATCATGGCAGGCTTCCTATGGCTGCTGTCGCTTATTGGCAGTTATGTGGCAGTTTCATTGGAACCTATTCACCAACGATGCAAAGTTGTAAGTAAACCGACTAAATGAACGCAATACTGTTTTTGGTACGTTACTTTTCAGGACATTGACAGAGGTTTACTTTGTGTAACACACACATGGTAGTCATTAATGCAGGTGTGTGTGTGCATGAGTGTGCTGTTGAGGTTGAGAAGCATGTTTGAACATTCCTTTTTTAAACTTTCTAATGAACGGATTGAACCATTTTACTTGTATCATTTTGTTTTTGAATAAGTAAAGAAGCTGGTTGGATGATTTTCATACTTTTTCAAAGTAGAATTGTGAATATAAGTAGGATTATAGTAATTGATTATAACTATCAGAAACAGTACATGATTTAGGCGTTTGTTCTCTTAGGCGTTTCTTCAAACGCCTAAGAGACGCGTTCTTCCAGTAGTTGGAGCAAAGCTCTGGTAGATACGGTGGAATGGCTTGCCTCCAGGTTCATGCCAGGCTTCACACATACAGAGATGTGTTTTTAATCATAAGCAACAATAATAAGTTAAATGTTTGAATCCAATACGGTCCTTAGAGTTTGAAGTAATATGTTTGATGTATGTGAGTGTGTGTGTGTGTGCGTGTGCGTTAGTGTGCCTGGGGGTTGTTGTGGGTGGATTGTTTTGTAATAGTAGTTAGTGAAAAGACCCCCAACCCAACAGTTTTATGTGGAGAACACTCCAAAGCAAGACTCTCTGGCTGCCATGATTCTAATTAAACTGACTCATAAAAGTAGCCTCTTCAAATGCTTGAGTCACTGGCCTGGACTGTGTCATCACCAAACCGTTTATGAGTGTGCTCCGATAATCACACTTTTATGCTTGTCTTTCATTGTCCGTAGGTCCAGCAGGATGCTATCTGCAGCGATTTAAATCTACGAAGCACACCAACCGACATTCCTAATGGCGTCCAAAAGCTGGACCTGTCTGGAAACATGCTGCAAAACCTAACACATGAAACGCTAGCATACCATACCAGCTTTCACCTTCTAAACCTTCACGCAAACAAGATACAGTATATTCAACCTGGCCTGTTCAATGACATGAAGAATCTTAAGATCCTAGACCTGTCAAGGAATCATTTAGATGTTTTTGCTCGCTCCAAAATGGGTATTGGACCACTTGCAGCTATAGAGTCACTTGATATTTCAAGCAATGGGCTGTATACAGGAATGACAGATTATATCCTGGGATATTCTCCAGCACTGTCCAATCTTTCTTTGGAAGGCAATAGCATCACCAAATTAACAAACAACACCTTTTCTTCATGCCCGGCTTTGAGAAGAATCAATCTTCACAACAATGTCATCATGGAGATAGAAAATGGTGCATTTGAAACATTGTTCCATCTGACTGAACTGGATTTGTCCAAGAACTCAATTACCTGTATCACAGACTTTGACCTTTGTAAATTAGAAGTATTTAATCTGAGCAAGAACAGCTTGGAGACCTTCCAAACAACAGACTCGCCTATAGTGTATAAACTCACCAGCATTGATCTTAGTGAAAACAAAATGGTTTATTTTCCTCTTCTCCCTGAATGGAACGAACTCATGTATTTGAATGTTTCACGGAACAAACTCCAGAGTGTTAATACCACTGGAACAATAGAGGAACTGGCCAACACATGTGCAACGCTCGCTCCGTCTGGCAGAACCAACCACCAAAATTTCTCCAAGCTGATACACCTTGACCTAAGCTACAACCAAATCAAGAGCTTACCAGAGTCGTTCTTTTGTACCATGCAGTCACTTGAGGTCCTAAATGTAAGTAACAACTGTATTGGGTTATTCTATGTCAACCAAAAGGGCCTGCTGAAAAATCTAAAGGTCCTTGATCTCAGCTATAACCCCCTGCAGAATATTTCGTTTGGGATCCATTCTCTTTTGTCATTGGAAAAGCTCTTCTTACAAGGAAATGGACTAACTACCATGGACCCTCATATCTTTCAACGACTTCCTAGTATTACGTATCTACAACTCCAGCAGAATCACTTGAAGATATGTGCATTTAACAAAAAACAGACAAACCTGGATCATCCTCCAGGTTGTGTTTACCTTTCATCTGTTTCAACCTTGCAGTTCCTCTATTTCTCGGAAAATGAACTTGAGATGCTGCCCGAGCATGCTTTTTATAATACCCCTTTGATGTTCCTAGATCTGTCCCTAAACCCAGGTCTAGATATTGATCAGACGTCCCTGTCTGGTCTGGAGAACTCTCTGGTGCACCTCATACTGAAGGAAAACAACATATCCAAGCTGAACACGGGCCTATCTTTGCTGAGCAGTCTCAAATTTGTGGACCTGTCAAACAACAAGTTAACAACCCTCCCCTTTTCGAACAAAGAGTCCTTAATTGAATCACTGAACTTGCAGAATAACAACCTCATTACCCTGGAGCACAGCACCGTACTTGCACTGGAGCGGTCCCTGAAGACACTGTATGTGGGCTCCAATCCTTTACGTTGCTGCAGCAACCCGGGTTTCCTCCACATGGTGCAGCGCTCTGGTGTGGTTGTTCCGGACATTGCCTTAGTGACTTGTGTCTACCGTCAGGACTCAGAGCCAGTCGGCATAGAGAGCGTGACCCAGGAACTGTGTGAAACTCAGGACCCCAAAGGCGTTAGCGTAATTGCCATTGGAGTGGTGGCAGTTTTGCTAATCATTGTGCTCGGGGTCATTACTAAGGTATGTTGCAAAAGGAAACGGAAGCACAGTAGAAGCTTCAATGCCTAGTGATCATCTACAACATAAACGTTGAGTACAGATAAAGGAATTCCATTCTTGCAATGGCAAATTGACTTTCTGTTCATCATCGTGAGAATATTTTTTTCTTCTATATTTTTATAATGTTATGTAAAATGTTATCAAATTTACAAGCAATTGTAATATAAATTATTAATAGTGAATTTATTTTTAATTCATTATTCACAATTATTTCTTTGGATTGGTCTAAATCCATGAAGGTCTGAATACTCACTGTAGCAATGTATGCAATATATATATATATATGTATTTTTTATTTTTTTTTTTATTTTTTATAATTTTTTATTTTATTTCTATGTTCTATGCACTTTATTATTTTATTGTGTACTGCTATTGTTTTATTTTTAGATAGTACATTGTTATGTGATTGTTATGACACTAATATGAAGGTCATTAGTAAGTAATTATGCTACTATTCTAAGAATTGCTAATTTGTCTGTATAATTTATTGTTGTTTTAACTGCATCAAGTGGGCTGGACATTCCCAGACATGTGGATATCTTTTCTATTATTACCGTAGTTTCTTTATTGACAGCAGGAATGCTGAAGGACTTATGTAGGGGGGAAACAGTTTGTTTAACATAATACAGTAGTGGAAATGGCAAGTATTTCTGTGGTAAAACATCATAGGTTAGAGCTAGGCTAGCTCGATGTGCTGTTAAAGCATAAGTACATACGGTCTGCCAGGCTGTGCAAACGCTAAAGTTAAGAGTTTCCAGACCATAATAGCAATAGGCAGGTGGAGCCAAGCCAGGGAGCTCTGTAACATGATTGAGGAGTGTACATTTAAATGATCTCTCCATGCTTTGCAGCATAATAAATGCTGACCTGTGGTGCGATGGAGTCATTAATATTTCTTGCACATTCATTTGTCAATCTTACTTATAAATCATTATATTACTGAGATAGTGTATTTGACCAATAAACATAGAAACTTGATGTGACCTATTTGTATTATAGTGTGAAATTATTATCATATGTGGTTGATGCATACAATACAGTTATCCCTTGGGGTGGCAGCTACTTTAATGGACATCCAAATATACATTTCAAAAGCAAAACATGTTCTGCTCTGCCACTACAAAACGTTCTTAAATGTTTTTGGTGTATTGCATTAGTATGAAAAATAACAGATGTCATCATTTTTGATTGTCCATCTTATTGCAAAATCTAATGATATCCTTTTTCATATTTTATAATATGTACATGCTACATTATTTACAGTCAGTTTTTCTACATTTTGAAGGTAACTTTTTTTCTAGAGCTTCCCTTTATTTCAAACGTGGGCTTATTGAAATACCCAAAACATGGACATGAAATCATCTTTGCTGAATGCACATTTGGAGAGAGAGGCACATACCAGGGTTTAATGGGGTTCAGTTAGTTAGGGGCTTAACAAAGACCAGGTGTAATGGGGTTCAGTTAGTTAGGTGCTTAACAGAGACCAGGTTTAATGGGGTTCAGTTAGTTAGGGGCTTAACAGGGACCAGGTTTAATGGGGTTCAGTTAGGGGCTTAACAGAGACCAGGGTTGTAATGGGGTTCAGCTAGTTAGGGGCTTAACAGAGACCAGGTTTAATGGGGTTCAGCTAGTTAGGGGATTAACAGCTCGACTGGCAACAGGGAACAGGCAACTGGATGTGTTGCAGTAGACATTCATTAGGTTAGTAAAAATTACATTTATTTGAAACTATCCAAATAAGAAATATGAATAAATATATATTCATATCACATATACCTATTGTTAAAATTGTATTGATAATGCCCAGTTTAATTATTAATAAATAAATAGGTTAATGAGGACTGAGATAATCAGTTCAGGAATAAAAACTGACTGTTGTGATTGTAAGCATCCATAGCTGGTGGATATCATGTCTTTAAGGTGGGACCAGGTCTTATACACCTCCTGCCGTTTTTAGTAAACAGTATTCACATTCGAATGTGAGAATACTGTAAATAATATTTATGAACCCACCACACTCGGTTTTGCTATTCTCTTAATGACTCCTTCACATTTGTGGAAGCCTCGTCAGATCTGTGATTCAGATCCTTGTATCTTTATGGATGCAGTGACATGTCAAGGATGGGGTAGGAAAAAGTGATTAGAAGGTATGTTTTATGTCAAAGCAGAGCCAACCTTTATGGCTTTGTCAAGCATAAAGAATGGGAATGAGGTTACGTTGGCCCTGGGTCAAATATATACAATTCATAGGCTATGTGATAGTGGCACAGATGTGAACAATATGTTGCTAATGACTCCTTGACTAAAACAAAACACTTACTAAAAAAATAATCCTAATAATATGAAAGACCATATCAATATCATGTCTTTGTTTGGACCAAAATTATTATCATAATTATGATTGGTGTCCAGGCAAATTAACAATCCCCACCCAATGACATTTTTTTATATGAGACAAACTGCCTTTGTTTATATGTTAGGAGGACATCTCAGAGACATCTCAGAAAGTTAAAGAGGTATTTGAGCCAATGAGACAGGGCTAGTGCTTTGTCAACACCCAAATATCACTTCATTTTGAAAAATATCTACTTAAAATTCGATTCCATAAAACCCAAATTCATTTTATAATAAGGATAAAAGTTTTTGCTGATGCCTAACTTTAACACTAGCAGGACAATCCTATTTCTACATAAATATGACTATGAACTTTAGCTTCTCCGTCTTTATTAATACTGCATTTGTCATGTAAAACCTCTAAATTGTTTCTCCCTGTTCCAACATAGATGATGTCAAGGCATTCCCATTAAGTGCTGGGGGGAAGAAACGCCCCATTGCTGTCTTGACCTCCAGATGTTGCCATGAGAGTAGAACATTCCACCAGTGAGAACGGCCAGTGCAATGTAATTCTGACCATTCCTGCCCTCTGCCTATAGGGCTGTTGTGATGCTAGGAATACAATCTCACTCTCATTTTCCTGCCCTCTGCCTATAGGGCTGTTGTGATGCTAGGATTGCATTCTCACTCATTTTCATATAAATGAATGTCAATTTGGCTACCATTATCATAATTGGTCTATGCTGCACTGTTTGGTTTGTAATTAAAACAAATTATAACGCATGTGTCCGAGACAACCTAAACTGGAATTTGATATTCTTAGATTAAGGGGAGGTAATGACACAAAAAATAAGATAATTTTATTTTGCAAAGTTAATTCAAAGTTGTATCGCTCATCTTTGGACAGCAGTTTTGAATATAACATTAATAGACAAAAAAACATATATCTTTTATCCCCACACGTGTTTGTATATATAATAATAATACAAACACACACACACACACACACGTCTAACCTCATTGTGTATTTCACAAACGTAGAATCATTGCAGTTAATTTGTATAGAGTATTCAAATCTATACAGTATTTATTATGACTTTGCTGTTATGTGAAAGTTTATTTTGGAATCTGCTGGGGAAAACTGTAAAAGCTATTTGATTTATTTGCCCTCCGGAATTACCTCCCCAGAGCTAAGTACAAAATAGACAACATAGGAATCTGTCTCTCCAGGGAAAGGGGCCAGAATGAAATAAAAATAATATTCTGAGGAATTCTGGAAAACGTAATACACATTGAAAAATGTTTTAGCCATCCAGTTTTCGCAAAACAACATTTAGTCCACTTTGGCATGGCGACAGTAGCATATTGTATATGACACTCATTTGGATGGAAACATTTCCTTTACAGGAATGTTCTTTTGTGAAATTCCAGTGCATTTTCTTTGTTTATGTGATGACCAGATACTGTATAAGATCAGAGCACAGGAAACAACTGCAATTCCCTAATGGGAAGCAGACACCAACCACTTTCCTCTTCTGTCTGAACAGACGCTGAGTTACTTTGATTTATTTCTATTTAATTTACCCAGTTTAGCCCCGGTGAGATCAAGGGTGTCTATTACAGGTGGCAATGGCCCAGCCTCAAAACGACTGAAAATGTTTTTACAAAATATCTTTATACACAATCTGAGAAAAACTAAGAGAAACCCTGTTAATAATCAAAATAAACGTGTCCTTCCACACTGCGTTGGTACTTGCCTTACTACAGGTAAATGCACTTTACATTTCTGTACTGTTCATCAAGAAAGCTTTTATAAGATGCCTGCCAGGTTAGGTGTCATTTAAAAGACAGAGATGCATATATATTGAGTTGGAATTGCCACTGTAGTATATGCCATACGTTCTTTTAAGAATCACGGAGCAACATACTGTAACCTTAAAGCCAATTTAAAAAGGTGCTCACATGAAATAAGTAATCAATTTGAATGGCTGTGCTTTACTTTAAAGTTACTTTCCCATCTCTTTATTAGGTGGGCCGGGTTATTGTTGGCTTGAGTGCATTGAGACCAAAATAATCTAGCATAGCATCAACTCTAATAATTACCATGACAACATCAAACATCGCTGATGACACTTGCATGAGCGCGGGTGAGACAGAGAGCACATATAAATAAAGCTGTATTCATAAAAAATAAAAATAAATGCTTTAATTTCAGAGCCAAAGACCCTTTTGTCTCCTCACAGCTCCAATCCAATGAACCAATCTCGCGTTTATAAGCGAATGTTCTTGGAGACACCTCACAATGAGTGCAGCAAAAGTTTGGTAAGGCATTTCTTCATAAATAACAGATGAAGAAAACATCATTCCATTGTCCTGAGTATACTCATCCTGTTTGTGCTTAATATGTTGCCCTTCTCTCATTGTTCCAGCACAGAGCTGATGATACCCCACAGCTTGTTGGGCTCTCTTACTATTCGATGGAAAAGTAGCTCTTCACCAGTTTAATAATATGAAACCAGGAAATAAAGATTGGTAGTTTACCTTTGACCTCTCCCATGCTCTCTGGTGATGAATCAGTGTGAGCTGGGCACACCTCCCCTTCCCCCCCTAGATTACTGGGGATGAATAATAGGATGCTGTCTACGTTAAAAGCCTGCCAACATATCTGAGCAGAGGCCAGATCGTGAGCCTAGAGGAGCCCGGAGAACACCCAACCAGCCACACACAAACAAACTCTCCACCTTATAGCTACTCCCTGAGTCATCTTCTTGACTGAAAACAGCTGGCTGGTAAACTGGCCTAGCATCAGTCATAGGTTTAGTGTAGCAATGTTACCTTCAATGAGTGAGTGAGGTGATAGCAAGCGACAGACATTGTGATCGATGAAAGTGTCTGAAACTTTTATTTGTAGCAACTAAGTATGTTTGTCAGTGGAAGATGGATCAGGCAACGAAAACTCTCAGCCCCAGCGCCTAACGGCAGGTTAATGCGGCCCGGTTTAATATATTTAAAGCTATAGAAAACTTTCTTTCCTACAAAAAAAAAATGTGTTCCAATGTTAATTGTTCAACAACAGGATCAGTGCTTTGTTTGTACATAAACTTACAGAGCAAATGACCTGGAGCGATTTGTGCGCGGATGTCCAATACTACACAATATAGAGAAGGATAAGAAGTCAATTTAAGTGTAACTTCTCCCCAGCCCTGAGCCTGACTCCACCTATTGCACAACTGAAAAATGCTTAAACCTAGTAAAGGAGCTGAGTGAGGGGAGGGGAGGGGTCCACATTACATTGACTTAATGCTTTAATTGAATGACGCATGAGATGACAAGAAGTACTGTTCTGTTGCAAACCAGCCAAGTCCCAGGGCAATGCTATTTTTAGACAAATCTGGACTTCATGGTCTGAAAATGGCTCTATATCACCCTGGACTTGGCTGGCTTCCAACAGCAGGCCTTACATCTTGTCCGCTCATGTGTCATCAAATGTAAACTTTAACGGGAAAGGGTCCCCCCCACCTCCCCTTCCCTCACTCAGCTCGTTGACTATGTTTTAGCATTTGGAAGTTGTGCAATGGGTGGAGTTGCGCGTTACATCCAACAACAGTTGGAAGTCATAGGCGACTTGAAAACAAATGAGTGACAACTCCTAGAGATATTACAATATAGCATTGATTATAACAGAATTTATTAGAAGAGCAACGGCTTTTCCCAATGTAACGTGTTTTCACTCCTCCCGACATTTCTACTACAAGAGTGGATAACAACAGACTGCTGGTTCACAGGTTCATCCAATCACATGCAAAGTATTTTTTTGAAAGCACCTGCTCTCTTGAAACAGTTTCAATGGACACAGATATCTGGTGTGTCAGGTTTCACTCTCTGCCCCTCCTCATAATCTAACGCGCATTTCAAACAGTGAGCTATATACTGTATATTCGTTGGTCTGGAGTAGGGCTGGGCGATATATCGATATTTAATTTATATCGGTATATTTTCAAAAGAGATATTAAATTAGACAATATCGTTCATATCGATATAGTTATATTCACACCTTTTTTCAGAGTAGCCAATGAGAGAGCAGATGTGTCACATGCTCAATTTCAGTTTCTGACTAACAGATACAGGTAGCCAGCTAGTATGACAAGGTATCATGTAATCAAAAACAAATGTGGATTACATTTAGTAAACTGTCATTATAGCTGCAATATTCACAACCTCTCTGCTATGGATTTAACCATGCACAACTACAATTAAGTTGCTAAAAATAAAAATAATTCACATTTCCGTCATGTTTCCTGTTATTTCTCCTGAACATTTAACCCACTTTATAGAAAATACCGATATATATCGTGTATCTGTAGTCAAAGTAAATATATCGCCCTGCCTCAGTCTTAGTGACAATAGTCTCATCCTCTGCCCTTCCATTAAGCACTGTACTAGTCATGTAAGCAACTCTGTGCTGACCGTCTGATACATAGACCCCTGTATGCTCGACAACACTATCAGGAAGTGGGGTAGTAGATTTTCAGTAGCTGGTCCCTCAAATGGTCAGTCAAAAGACCGCATGCTAGCTTTATTAACAAATTTCAGTATTTTTTAAACAATTAACAATAGCCTTCATTTAGAAGATTTGCAGGACCTGCAAACAGCCAGACTGGTGTCGTTTAGTTTCCTAACAAATCCCTCAGTATAAGTACAATTTTTGATTTGGTCATTGAGTTATGTAGTTGGTCGTCATTTCACAAATCAAAATACCTCTCCTGTCAACACAGTTAGCCAGCGCTGTGTCCCAGATCCTTGCCAGATCCGATCCGAGCCAGCCATGACTTTACCCAAGTCATGACTGGCTCTGCGAGACTACAATAACAATTACTTTAGCAAATGCAAACATTTGACTGAACTCTCTCACTCTCGTAGTCACAGGAGGCTCTTAAAAGCTTGACTCAGCCGGGCCGAAGGCTCTGGGACAGATGCAGGAAGTGGTGTTTAAAATGTAGGCACATGGTCACCATGTGTCTTAACAGAGCCTCGTCCTTGTGTAATGATGTTAAAGCTCCCTATTATTAGTTAGTAATGTTAGTAGAATTACACTAATTTGTATGCTTTTTATTTAATTGTTTATTTAATAAGTTTATTTATTATTGTATAGCCTGGATCCCATTGTGCCCTGTAGCTCCTCCTTGTTTTTGTGACTTCCTGCTTGGACTTCTTGTTTGGAGTGTTAATAAACCCGTATACCCCGACCTCTCCCCTTATGCTCTATGACAGGGGTGGGCCATCCTGGTCCTGTGTGTGAATGGGTTCGTTAGCAGGCTTCCAACGACCCATTCATTTGAATCAGGTGTGTTGGAGCAGGGAGACATCTATAACATGCAGGGCACCGGCCCTCCAGAACCAGGATTGCCCACCCCTGCTCTATGATGTGGCGAGAGTTGGGTGTCCCCAACTTATCTAAGCCCATGGGTTTTAGCCTGCCTTGGGGCTTGCTCTCTCCGTGGGAGATCGGGGTTAGATTCCCAGAGGCTGATGGCCAGCAGGTAGCTGTGCTGTGAAGTTAATCCTCACTATCTGACACCTCATAGGACGCCCCAGCGACACAGGCTAGAGCTCATGGGTTTCAGCCTGCCTTGTAGAGCGGCCACTCTCTGCATGGGAGATCAGGGTGTGATTCCCCGAGGGGGATGGACGATCTCCGTCACATTTGTGTCAAATCCAACCAACGCTGCAGGCACAACAATGGACCTCAGCCCCAGAAGCCACCTGGATCACTTTCACAATGAAATTCTAACTAATATTTCAACAATATTAAATTCAGGGACATTTTTGGCAGAAGCCTACACTGGTGCACGCAAGGCTTTTTTAAAAGTGTAGGTGCACCCCGGCTCTGAGCCTGACTCCACCCACTACAACTCTGAAAAATGCGTCAAGGAGCTGAGTGAGGGCAACATTAGAATTTGATGACGTATGGGCGTACTAAGTGTACCGATGAAAATCAGACAGGTCCTGGGGTGATTATTAAAGAATTTGACATGCAGATACGATTTTAGCCCATAAAATGTATTTTATAAAAACGGTAATTTTGTGAATATTAACACCAGCATTGATGTGTTTCATCACAGATCAAACAACACAGCTCAAACAACACATTTTAGGGTGCAGTTACACTTCAAGTTAAACGGAGATGTAGGTAGGATTTCAGCGCTATACATTTAGTGTAATTTGTAATGCCAATACCACAGAGTGCATCAGCTACCATTGAGGGAAATGATGCGCTGAGAGAGGTGAATTTCAGTTAAAAATATATTAGCCATGAATGTATCCCATTATAACGATTGGGGGGAGTTACAGGTGTGGCCAGGGTCTGCTGCACCACAGCTCAAGATTCAACCCCGGTCTTGAGGAAACCTATGGGTGATGTCACGCAGGGTTTGTCCATGTCCATTTATATTACATTTGTGTGTGTGTGTGTCCGTCTTTTTGGGTTGTTGACTTAGAAAATCTTGCTGTTTTTCCTTCTTAAATAAGGAATACAAGATATAGGGTGCATTCAGTACAGCTGAAAGTAAAACAAGAAATAAGGAGAATAAATTATATGCATCAGGTATGTCGTTGTGGAAGATTAAAAAGCTTGTTTTTACAGACTTAAATGTTTAAATCAAATGAACATCACATACTAGAGAGAACAGCTACTACATGATCAAACTATGACCCAAAAACGAAACTCCAGATGATTAACAGTATGGACAATATGGATACCACTGTCTACACTGACATTAAAAAGAAAAAAAATAGTACAGGAAAAGTCAATTGTATGACTATCAAGCCATCTGTCATCATGGTTTAGTTTATTTTGACAATACAAAGGGGTTTTCCAAAGTCACAGGCGTCTATTGTTGCTGCCCTCTTCAAATTACCTTGTGTCCATATGTTTTTCTGTGCAAACAACGCTTCTACTTTCTCTTTTATTTTCACGGTTCAGCTAGGTGGTTTCACTATTGATCAATGAGTTGTTGACCTGAAGTATTTCATGTATTGGCTGACCACAAGTATTTAAACGATTGGCTGATAAAGTCAACATTACACCATCTTAGTATCTACTGATAAGATGAAATGTTTTACCTCAACTAGTACTGTAGTTTGAAAGAAAGGCAGAATCTTTACAAATCAATATTTTGTGAAATTCACACATTAATGTGGTGATCTCTAGAACATATCTTACAAAACTAGACCCATTACTGTATTTTTTCAGTTAAGAATAGGCAATGCAATATTGTGAACGTCTTTTTCGGTGCCACTTAAAAATAAAATACACAAAAATGTAATTAATTTATGTTATATATATACATATTTAACCTCCACGCGTCTTAGGTGGTCTTTATTACAAAGTTGTAGCTATGTAAAGATGAAAAGGGGGGGAAAAAACTACACAGATTGTATCAAAGGCTTAGTTACAGCTGCAATGGGACAAAGAAAAACACCTGAAAAACAGTCAATGCATTTTGTCTGGTGGTTTTGCAAAGGCTCCCCTCCAATTTATGATTTATCATTACCATTTTTTTTGTTGAATTTTTATGCCAGGAACAAGCAGTTTTGCGTTCCCTCATTTTAAACCCTGCGTCAGCCATACCAAGACACAGTTATGGATTCTGGTTGATCAATCTCCAATGCTATGTAGAAAAATATACTCTGTTCTGATTAACTGACCGGGATGTCACAGACTAGAGGGCTTCAGAACATGTCTCTTCAAGACAGACAGGGAAATCCTCACAAGAGTCAAGAGTGTCCTCATTAAAACGCTACATGATTATCACTAGGTATTCGGGGATGCCATTCATTCAGTTCAGCTAGCACACACACCAAGTGTATCCATGTTGTTGCTACGGCCGATCGGCGCGGTCCTCCATGGGACTGACGGCTGTGGCCTCGTCGTTGCTGCTGTCCACCTCCTGCTCCATGGGGTCGTCCTCTAGCTGCTGGCTGGTGTAGTTGGTGATCTCCAGGAAGCCACTGGGCTCCACCACCACATTGGACTGGCTGGAGTCTGGCAGGATGGCATACTGGGGAATCACCTACAGGGGGCGATGTGCAGACACGCAGACACACACAGGTGTAATGTACTTGTCTTATTCGGAGTTATAGATTAGATTACATTTATTTTTACACCTTGTGTGTGCGCGTGTGTGCATACAGATTATGAAGGATGGAGCGCATGACTGAACGGACTTAACTGTGAACCAGAGACATTACAATGAAGAGACATCATTTTTTGTGAAACTATGGGGACGTCTCTTTTCAATGCAAGTGAATCACCAAAGTGTCCCGGGAGCGTCTCTGAAACATCTCTCTGCTCGGCTCCGCTAAAGATAGACAGCAGTTCTATTTGTTGACGAAGACGCTTATTGAATGCTTCTGAAAGCGACCAACTGCTTATCAGACAGAACTCATCATTTCGGTTTGGTTTGTTGCTATGGAAACTCAGCGAAAACAAAACCAGAGCAGGTTGCAGTGCAGATGACGGAGCGAGAACGGATCGCTGACGTCACGGGGCAGAGTCACACCTGGTGGAAATCAGGCGTGAACCTATTGAGACAATCGTGTGGCTGCACTGACGCAATACTAAAGTTGCATGATAGAAGTTAAACCAGTAGAGAACAACATGCAGTTTAAACCTACAGGGGAAAAGTCAAACATTTTAAGCTTTCTCCTTTTTTTGCAAGTGAAGATATGACCTTTTCCATATTCATTTAGCTAGGGTCATTCAGAGGCGTTACCAAGATAGCTGCAGAGTGGCCAGACGACAATTAAAAGACTGACTGAACAATTGTATTTTGGAAGTTGCTTTGAATACACAACTGTAATATTGTGCTGTGTGAGCACATACTCATATGGGTCACACAGACTGCTGCGTCAGAATTATAATAACACATTCTATGCATAACACAGCACACATTTAAATATGGAAATAGTGTATAGTATACTCTTATGACATTTGTTTCCATGTCGTCAAGTAGAAGGTACCATTGTTATTTTGTTGGAACAAGTCACTTGTAGGGGAACTTTTCTCTGTTCTGATGGAATATAATGCAAATACTTAACCTATTTTACCCCCCAGGGGTTCTTTACTGAATAAAGCTGCTGTGCCACAGTGCCACTACGTAAAACCGTACAGCCGCTCATCGTGTCTGCGAGAAAATCACAGCCGCGATGTTAAAACCGCCACGACACATTCCCTCTCACGTTTAAGATTGTTGCTTGCACCGGTGAGCGCTTCATTCATTTACCTGACGGCACGCATCCACTGGCTCCTGGGTAAATGCTAAATGGACTGCTTTTATCCAAAGCACTTTAAAGTATTTTGCCTCACTCTCACACATTCACACACCGATGGTGATTGCTGCCATGCAAGGTGCGACCAACCAGCTGGCCAGAGGCCAACACCCAGACCACTAGACCATCCTGTCCCCAGAGCCCCATGGCCATGGACTTGATGAAACCCAGAAATTCAAGCTCTGACACAGCCTGAATAAAACGAGCATGTTTGAGTTCATCTACTTTTCCGTAATCTTCAGAATCTGGGTCCTTCCCCTCAGCAGCAGAGACCACAAGGGCATAGGCCCCATGGTCAAGATCACATTTACTATTTGTAAACAATTGTTTGCTGCTATATTCAAAGTGTTTATAGAATCGTGTGTAATATATCCCCTTTTTAATAACCTTTTAAACCTTGTGGTTGAAACCAGTGTTGAAACCGGGTAGAGAACATGCCAGGCAATGTGTTCAAGCGCACTGCGTAATGCTCTATAACGCAATAGCGTCGTGAGATCACCAGGCTTCATTCAACCCTACTTCCACAGTGACCTCCCACACTGTGGAAGTAGGCTAAAGCCTGGGGGCAGGTTTCTGTGACACTGGTTTCAACCACAAGGTTTAAAAGGTTATTTAAAAAGGGGACATATGTCACAACCACACACACACACACACACACACACACACACACACACACACACACAGCCAGCCTACCTCAATGACATCAATGTCCTCCTTGGCCCTCTGGTGCACGTGGCCAAAATGGCTGTGCGGTGCCTTGGCGTGGTGGTGCCGTGCGGAGGAGGATGACGACGATGCCGAGCTGCTGATGAACGGGCCCGCATCCACGGGCCCCGCCCCAGCCCCGCCCACCAGGGGCCCGTGGTCGCTCGACGAGTCCACCACCATGGGCTCCGTGCTGGGGTCGATCTCCGCCTCCATCATGGAGATCTTGAGGATGTCGGACACCGAGGGGGGCTTGGTGTTAAGGGCGGAGCCGGAGGAGGAGGGGGCGGAGCCAGTGTAGGAGGAAGAGGAGGCGGAGCCGCACGGCGGGGAAGGCTTGGCGGCGGCCTCGCCGCTGCCGAACACCTGGGCAACGTGGTGGCTGCCGCCGAACGTGATCTTGGTGACCGTGGCGCTCTGCGTGATGATTGGCTGCTGTGGTGAAGGGGGGAGGGGTCAGTCAGTTACTGGCTCTCACGGCCAGGCAACACTCAACATGTATGCGGATTGGAAGGTATCTTCTAATTAGCTACACCTGCAGCGCGCGTACGGAGGATCCTTTCCTGTTTACCGGTAGCTTGGTTTAAAAATAAAGTTTATGATCCAAAAAACTTTCTATTAATAGTAGACTTGTTTTTACGCTTCTCCGCTGCGTATACGCTCCATTTACCCGCTGCCCTGCGCACTGTGTTGCAACATACGGTGTAGCTTGGGTGTTAAGACACACGGCATACGGTTTAATCAGCGTGTGCACAAAACGGGCAGCTAACAGACCATAAGGAGAATATTACATACACAATATTATGGGTTATTATGACAAAAAGTGCATTAGCTTACAATCGCTGTCCATCCATCACCTGTCACCACCTTTAAAGCACCAGAGCTCCACACATGCACGCTCTCCACCTTTAAGCGGCAAAGCTCCGCACGCACGCGCACACACACAAACACACTAGGGCTGTGTATTGGCAAGAATCTGGTGATGCGATACGTATCACAATACAGGAGCCACGATTCAATATATTGCGACACTGTAAGCAAGGCGGTCTAAAACTGTCATAACAATGCTAATGTTTGACGTCGCTGCAAAAAAACAACAAACTTAAGTAAACTTGCTCAGGAATTTCAGATGGAATATTTTTTGATACAGTGATTTAGAGAATCAATACAGTATCGCGAACCGTAATATCGCAATACTCAGGTGTATCGATATTTTCTTACACCCCTAATGCGCGCACGCACGCACGCATGCTCGCGCACACACACACACACACACACACACACACACTACACCTTCAAGCACCAAAGCTCCTCACACGCACACCCCTACCTGGCTGGAGGTGGTCTTCTCCGTGCCCACGGGGTGGTGGGCCTGCAGTGGGGGGGGCTGGGACATGGGCGTGTGGATAGGCCTGTGGAGCGAAGTGGGCGCCTGCTGCAGCCTGGGGAGCGTCAACAGGGGCTTGGAGGGCGTGCCTGGGGCCGGGGCCGTGGGCCTCTCCTTGGGGCTGGGGCTCTGGGGCTGGACCTGGGGCTTAGGAGGGGCCTGGGGCTTGGGTTGGGTTGGGGTCTGGGTCTTAGGAGGGGCTTGGGGCTGGGGAAGGGGCAGAGCCTGGAGCTGGGGTTGAGAAAGGGCCTGGAGCTGGGGCTTAGGTTGGGGCTGGAGAAGAGCCTGGGCCTGGGGCTGGGGAAGGGCCTGGGGCTGGGGTTTAGGTTGGGGCTGGAGAAGGGGAAGGGCCTGGACCTGTGGCTGGGGCGTTGGAAGGGGCTGCTCTCGCAGCTTGGGCAGCTTCTTGGTCAGCGTAAGAGCGGCGGAGGAGGAAGAGGAGGTGGCGGCGGTGGAGAGGGGGGCCAGCGTCAGCTGAGGCTTGCTGTGAAGCTGCGGGGGAGGCGGTGGGGAAGAGGAGCCCGGACGTAGGTCGGGCTCGTGCTGCTGGCTCATGGGCAATGTCGTCACCGCCGCCGCCGGGGGGCCGGAGGAGACGGCTGGCTGCGGCGGGGGGGGGTCCCTGGCCGACTGGCTGGAGCGGTAAAACAAGCCCGTCTGGGGGTCCAAAGTGTCGCCCTCTAGCTCCCCTGCCTCCAGAACCACCTCAGTCTTGCACAGATTGTCTGCAGGCTGAAGCCAGAGACATTATATAGAGGAGACAGACCTCAATAAAACTCTATGGGAGAAGTACCAGAGACATTATACAGAGGAGACAGACCACTTAGAGAGTCCTCAATAGAACTCTATGG
>JAOEGT010052634.1:0-19271 GCA_025447795.1 Speoplatyrhinus poulsoni | reverse complement strand
TACATAACTACATATATATATACACACACATATACACCTTTCTCATGAAGCAAGGGGGGGGGGGTGAATAACCATTGACCTGGCTGGAGTGATAGATGTCCATCGATATAGCAAAGTGAATGTGCACAGAGCAGCTCTTCTGCAAGTCCAGTTAATCAACAGATTCCCCAAGCCTAGGTATAGTAGCATGTAGTGTAGTGCCAAGGATTAGACCAAGCGACCTGAACATGGCATGTCACAGGCTACACCACCATCTTGCAAATACTATACAGAATGTGTGCTTGTTCTTTATGATGCTGCATGACTCGTAAACAAAATACATTTTACATGAAAACATCACATTAAAAACAGCAGAGCGTGACTGACGTAACAAAAACAAATACTTTTTTTGTAAATAAAATACAAAAATATTCAGAAAACATTGATGTCAAAGTTGTAACGTTCTGGACCATGAAGTTAAATAAGACTGAACATTAAAGTAAGGCAATGAGAAGAAAGAATTTGCTGTAAGTAGTGTGTAGTAAAGCTACAGTAAACAATCCAATAAAGCCTCAAATGTATTCAGATATCTTAAATAAAAAATATACAATACTTGGAAGAATGAAAATGAATGCACAGAATGAAAATTTATACACGCAACAAAATTGCTGAAATATTAAGATGAAATGCTTAAAGAGAAGCTGTATCTGTACAAAACAATACATTATTTTAATAATTTTTTAAAGAAATGTATGAACAATGTACATTTGCACTAAACATTATCTTTAGTTCTTACAAAATAGAAGTGGGAAACAATTCCATTAAACTAAACTAGTTCCTGGTGTTTTATCTAGTCGTTATTTGAGGTAAAGTTAACCCAAAAATATTCCACTCACAGTTTAAATGACTATGAATAAATAACTATTTATTGTTGTATCAGTCATAAGAAAATATTAGAATTTCAAAACAATAGTGAAATATTTATAACGTCAAATTACTACTTGTCCTTTACTTTATTTTAACTGTCAACATTGCAAAAAAAATGTAATAAAATCCAGAAACAAGGCTTTGACAAAAGCCCAATAATTCAACATGGAACATTTTATTAGAAGAAACTATATAAAGGTGTATTTAGTGAGGTCATCCATTCACATTGGTGAAAATATCACTTAGAAAGTACTGTGAGACGTTCATAGGTTCATCTGCCGAACTGCCATGCAGTGTAACTGGTACCTGTAACAGAAATACGTAGCACTAGCTGTAAAATCACTGTTGGCATTTCATAAAATGAGACTTAAATCAGCCTAGACAAGCTTTTAAAAATAAGTTACATTTCTTTCTAAAAAAAGCATTAGCACACACTATATTCTGCTCAATCCAAAACACAATACATAAATAAAAAAAGGAACCATTCTCATTCTATTCTGGTGAATGTTGGTGAGCATGCAAAGATCCTACTTCTATGACATCATCGATCATGCCCTTACCTCAGCAGGACATTGAGAGGCACTAGCTAATGGTAGGCAGATGGCAGCCTGCTCAGGTGCTACTGTGGCTGATAGCTGGGGCATCTCTGGCACTGTGTCCGCTGCACAAGCAACTCCAGACGGTGCTTTCCTTGTGCTGGGTGTTGGGGCAGCCCTTTTCCTTCCTGAGCAGGAGGGTTTGACCTGAGGCCTCTGGGCTGTGGCTCTGGTCCCTGGCGAGGTAGCGGTGAACGTATCCGAGAGAAATGACAGGAATCCTTTGAGTTTTCGTCCAGGCCTTGGTAAATCCAGAGAAAATGTTGTGTTATCGAAAACAGCGTGGAGTTGTTATGGTTTAGCAGAATGCTTCGCCTCACCTGATGGCCGTTGAATTGGCCCCCGTCGTAGATGTGCTCTCCTCCACAGCGGCCCCTTGTGGCTCTGTGAGGACATGACGCTCTGCTGTGACAACGCTTGCTTGGCCAGGCAGGGGCACGGGAGGCCGCGTTTCTGCGACGGAGCTCAACTCTGCTTCCGTAGCGGTGGGGGTCTTGCCAGACTGCCTTCTCCCTGCAGTGCTCGCTTTCACCTGCACTTTGGCTGAGTTGAGCACAATATCTGTCAGCAGTTACTCTCTCTACAGCCATGGAAAACGTTGCTGCTGTAATGGCCAAGGACTCAGCATTGGTTCAAAAGAAGGGACAGCCCGTTATACCCTGGTGCTGACAGCTAGCATCTCCATAGTGCAAGCCTTCATTTGTCAATGCCTGGCCATTTTCTAAATAAACCATGAATCATATAAGCGCGCCAATGGGTACCAAACATTTCTAAAAACAAGCACACAAAAAAGAATAGAACACTTTGTTTTTTCTGCATACCTCCTCTACGCGTCACTGCAACTCTCTTCTTTTTATGGGGTGGGTCAACCTCCTCACAATCCCCTAAGACCTCTGCCACGCCAGACGGCTGGATCACTGCATGTTCTGCACCAATACGACAAACACATTAACCACAAATAACATAAATGAGACATGAAGTCACAGGAAACAAATGACATCACCCTTACCATGTGGATCCATGGCGGTGTTTTTGACTGACACCTGTTGAGAGAACCACAGAGCAGGTGAGAACATTCTGCCACACCTCCCTAGTTCTCACCTTGTTAGTACTTACTGTTAAGGCCTTTTCCATGCCCTGGACACACGCGCCATGTCTCTCAGCGCTGTCATGCGAGGATACTGCTCCTTCTACAGAGGTCGTCTGAGGCACCGGTGTATCAAGGCTGGGGGGAGAGATATTTCACCGTAGGACTACCCGATGTCGTGCTGTGTGTGTGTGTGTGCGTGTGTGTGTTTGTGGGGGGTGGTGGGTGGTTGTATGATAACAAAGTGCCACTGACCTCTCCATCTGCACCGATGCAGATGCTGTGGGAGGATCGGGGAGGGGTTCCGCTATGCTGTTCCCTTCTTGGGGAAACACTGGGATCTCAGTCAGAGAGAGGATAAAATAGGGCTCATCACTGTCTGGAGGGGAGAGAGGGAGAATCAGGCACTGCATACTCTGTATATACACTCACACACAATGCAAAGGTTGTGATGAATACTTAAAAGGTACGCTACTCAATTGTGTTATAGCACAGAGCCGCTGACCATGGCTAAAGAGGAAAGGTCAGAGAGGGGGTACCAGCCACAGGACAATGACGTTTTGTTGAGATTGGGTCCAACCGCAAGGGGAATTCAGGACACAAATTGAGTAGTGTCCCTTTAAAAGTGTACATCTGATCCTACACTGAAATACAGTTGACCTACCATTGGGGTTTGTTGCATGTAATGGTAAACATTGGCTTCCTCCTAACGCAGATGTGTCTCCCTGTGAAGGTTATACATATCAGTATTTTAGCTTTTGAAATACAGAATGTGTCACAGTGGTATTAAAAGTATGGATACGGGGCAAGTTGCCAACAGTTGCAATATTGCTCGCTAAACGTACCAACGTATAACAAGCTAATGCTATTACAAGACAAAGACAGAGCATGTCATGTTTCAAACATCAGCATGCACATGGGTGTTGTTGCTCCTACCTGGTTGAAAGACACAGGCATTTGAGTCATGCAGGTGGGATCAGCGTCACTAACTGGTTTAGCTACACCCACGCGTGGACTGCTAGCTCCCCCTACTGGCTGCAGGATGACACAGCTGGGCTTGCACTCAAGCACGGGGGAAGCCTGCTTCTCTTGAGCTTCTAAAAGATTATTGGAAGCTGTGGAAGGATGGAGATAATGATGATTCATAGGAATGATTCTCAATTTCTATCCTTATCCATTATTATTAGTAGTAGTTGTATTATTTGTTACGCTTGTTATTTGAGCTTTAACAAGTTGAGATTCCCTAACCTGCTTCTGGATCTGCTGTGCGCTGGGCTGGCAGTGAGTTTGTGGGGCGATTTCTGTGGCCCAGGTTAGGTTTTGGTTTAGCGAGTCTAGCCCTACGAGGCTTTGTGGAAGACTGAGCAGAGTCAGGTGGCAGTGTTTGATTGTCAATACTGAAAATGAGAAACACAACAGTATAATTCAGTTCTACATAGTGTCTTGACACACGCTGAATGTATTGCTCTTACTTTAAGGCATCTTGAGGCCTGGCTGTGGTGGTGCGGTTGGCTTCCACGTGTTCAGATAGATCTTCTTCAGGAGTATCACGGCTCTTTAATGTGGACAATTTGGAGTGCTTTGATCTACTAGTCTGCTGGGCACTCCCTCTCGTGTTAGGGTCCTCTTTAAGTAAACAGGACACAAGATCTGAGAGGACGGTTTTGGGGTTTGGCTTGGAACCCTTCCCTGGCGGCTCTGAGATTGGAGATACATCCTGTGTGTGACACAGATTTAACTCTGTTGTCCTGGTGGATGAGCTCAATTCAAAGCCTGCTGATTCACTGTGTGCTTTTTGTTTACTAGCAGAAGAGTCAATGGCTGGGCTGGCACCCGTACGAGACATGTCACTCGCACCCGAGTCAACAATGACAGATGAATTTTCATTACAGACGTCCGTGTCAGAGGTGGTAATAACATCAGCGATGTTGGAATTGTTCTCAAATGTCGTCTCAGGCCCCGGAGACCCAGAGTTATCTGATACACAAAGCTCTTCTTTTGAAGAATGCAACAATGTCTCGCTCCTGCCAACAACCGGTTTCACATCCGAGTGTGTGTGTGAATCTTTCTTGGGCTGTTGTTCTGAGGGTGTGTCTGTACAGCTCAACACACGATGTGATATTGGATCTGCTGATACTGTTGGTTTACTTCTGACACATGCTGCTATGTTGGGTCTGGCTTTAGGAAAACGGCCTCTTCTCTTGGGTGTTGCATTCTTTGGTGGGCTTCCTGAGCTCGCGCCCACATGCGGACCAGCCCCAACGCCTGTCCTCGTCTCTGAACAGGGAGCAGACTCTTCCATGGGAGTCTCTGGAGCGGCCATTTCCACCGGCACCTCTGAGACGGAGGAAGAACATGGATCTGCAGGTGGTTTATCAGGAGCTGTGCCTTGTGGTTCCATCTCTGCCACCTTGAGGCCAGTATGTCGTGGTTCCATCTCTGCCACCTTGAGGCCAGTATGCTGTGGTTCCATCTCTGCCACTTTGAGGCTAGTATGTTGTGGTTCCATCTCTGCCACCTTGAGGCTTGTATGTCGTGGTTCCATCTCTGCCACCTTGAGGCCAGTATGCCGTGGTTCCATCTCTGCCACAGTATGTCGTGGTTCCATATCTGCCACCTTGTGGTCAGTATGTCGTGGTTCAATCTCTGCCACTTTGAGGCCAGTATGTTGTGGTTCCATTCCTGCCACCTTGAGGCCAGTATGCCGTGGTTCCATCTCTGCCACAGTATGTCGTAGTTCCATCTCTGCCACCTTGTGGTCAGTATGCCGTGGTTCCATCTCTGACACCTTGAGGCCAGTATGTTGTGGTTCCATCTCTGCCACCTTGAGGCCAGTATGTCGTGGTTCCATCTGTGCCACAGTGTGTCCAGTGTGGTTGGGTTTTAAAGCTTGACTCTCGGGTCTCTCCATGCAAGAGTCTCTGGGCCCAGGCTTTGACTGTTGCCCTCTACTGCCGGCAGAGCGTCCCAAGTTCGGTTTGGGTTTAACCTTACAGTAACGACTCTTGGCTGCCCGACACGTGGCTGGTTCGCTGGACTTCTGGACAGGGGACCAAGGTATCGCGGGTGACCCTTGACCTTGTGGGTCTAGGACAACTGAGAGCGTCTTCGATGTGGTAGCAGTATCCTCAGATGGCTTAATTGGCGTTGCCATGGTTCCAACTGTGTGAGTGTGTGGTGTATGTGTAAGGCTACTTTGAGACAAGCACTGGGTGTCACTGTGCTCTGTTGACACAGTGCCTGGCTCTCCATGCGGGCCAGCCACGGGAACATCACCCTCTGCTCCGGGTGTCAAAATGCCGCCTGACGACCCCTCCGCAACAGATGGCGGACGACACAGTTCGCCATCTGTTCTCGTTCTCACCGGTGACGATGCGGCCTGCGTTCTCATCCTCGCCGCTAGGCCAAGGTTTGGTTTAGGCTTGAGTTTGGGTAAACGCCCTCTTCTGGCATGCGGTGCGCACTGCGCCGTGGTGTCTGAGACTGACGGCGCCTCGATTTGACCAGCGGACCGCGGGTCGCCAACAGTCACCTCTGCGATGTCGACCGCGTCAACTGCCTGAGGTGACGCGTGGCTGTTGGCGCGCGTGTCTCGTTCCGTTATGTCGCTCACTGGTGTGACAGCGGGGCCAAAGGTCATTTGAGCCGTGCCACGGCTGTCAACGAGCTCTAACACAATGTTTCCATCGCAGGGAGGAGAACCTGGAAGGAGACCAGGTACAAATCACTTATTCAGACTGAATAAGAGCCAAATGTACGCCGTGTTATGCATTTCCCTAACCTGCGGTTTCATTACATGCTGGTGGATTCGTCTGGGACGATGGCGAGAGGTGAGCGAGGCTGCCAATGGTCAACAGCGTTTGAGCAGCCTCGGTGTAGCTCTCCTTCTCCGACACTGAAACGCAGGCAGGACAAAAGGATGGTTCAACACTATGGATTAATATGTCAAATGTATTTGGTTTATTTTAAGACCCGTACATACCCTCCATATTATCAGCAGACAGAAAGTCTATCACATCCTAAAACACAGAAATGACCAGAAGCTTAGATGGCATTGTCATAACAGTAAATTATGCAATTAGAATATTATGAAATAGTTAGAATGTTTATGGCACACAGCCCTGACTACATGATGCTGTCATTATTCTAATATAATCATCATAAGCATTTGCTCATGATAACTACAGACATATTCAGCCACTGACAAATTGACAAATTTAAGATTCTTTGGAATATAAGCGTCTGCTAACTGCTGGAAAATGTCCAAATTGAGGTTAAGCTCTGGAAGGTTGTACTTTGGGAATCTTGCAGCTTGACAAATGATTCATGAAAATATTAATAACAGCTTGCTGGGCAGATGGACACTTACAGCAAGCAGGTCCAACTGATGCTCACAGGAAACCCCCAACACATCAGGCACATGGGACATGATATCGAGCTAAGCATGGAACGGGGAAGGGAGGATGAGCATGAATTATGACGTGTCGAAAGCAGCATGCGAAGACGCTATTACAGACAAACAGAGTGAATTATGGGGGACAACAAGCTATACCAATACAAAGTGTAGAGAACATAAACAATAACACAGAGGATATTACGTTCAATGTACACTGCGTGATTGAGTTGAAGCACCGTGCCACACGCAATCCCACCTCAGCTCTCTGTTTATGTTTGAACAGGGAGCCAATCAGGAAGGATGTCAAAGAATCAAACACAAACAACAACATTGTCAACATGTTATCAGCCACAAGGGGACACAAATCAAGGAGTGTTCCTTTAAAAATAGAATTGAGGGAAAATAAATAAATAAATAAATAACTATGAGCAGATGACAAACGCTGCGTGCCGCCCCCTACCTCCTCCATAGTCTCCTCGACCGCAGACACCACTGGCCGTGGGGAGCGCAGGCTGGCGGGAACAAACACAGGAGCGCTGCTGTCCTCCTGAGGACCAGAGGGAGTGGCCTGCTCCTCCATATCCTCCGCTTCCAGCAGACCTCCATCGCCCTCGTCGCTGGACTCTGTCTGCGAGGCCCTGAGGGTGACCAGACGAGGACTCTTTGGCTTCGTCTTGGCCGAGGGCCTGGGCTTCACCTCTTGGGGCCCAGCAGCAGATGTGGGTGAATGGACGTCCTCTTTGGCGGGGTAATTTAAGTGCTCCACAGGTTTGGGTGTCCTTCCGTATCTACGACATACAACCACGCGGTGTCATCCATTGATTTAATATAGAAATGTACACATTTTAGAATGAAATCAAGACAACTCATACCTTGTAGGTTTGGAAGGTTTCGCGGTTGAACCCTCGTCTTCGGATGAACCCTCTGTGTCGACTCTCTCCCGCGTCTTGGCTTGTCGTGAAGGTGAATCCTCCTGCACTGCCTAAACGGTGACCTTAAGTTAAGACGGGTGAACCGCACAGGAAAAGAAGGCTACTTATTTGTGTCAAAACTCCATTCACACCTGCTCATCGGAGGGACCTTCGTCCAGGCTCTTCTCTGTGGCATCTGTGGTACCGCCATCTGTTTTCGGCTTTGTGGTGAGAGCTGGAGCTTTCTTCGCCAGCCTCCTGCCTACAGGCACCAGAGGTTTAGGGGCGCGGCCTCGAGACAGCTGGGCTGGTTTGATCCGCGTCGCATTGGCTGGATTCACAGACTCTGGTTTTTCAGCCCTACGTGTATGAAAACATAGCATTCAAAAAGGAGATTAAATCATTGTCCCAGTTAAAACCAGTGTAATATTTTGCTAGCACCATGAACAAAAAAAGGCTAAATTAATTTGGGGGCTTGCGATAAATTGGCAGGACGTTTCCTCTGACCGTGAACAAAAAGTAAATTTGAAATAAAACCAAACAAGTTAAGTGAAGGTGATTTCAGGTAAAAAAAATAAAAAAAGGAAACAAACAAGTCAACTAACTGCAAACAAAGCGTGCTGGTGTTCCTTATGGCACAAAGGCAGTACATGTGTTGTTGTGACTACTGCTACAGTGACAGTTACCCGTCCATGGGTGAGGGGTTCTCCTCTTGCAACGCTTGTTCAGCATTTTCATGGACACACGCCTCTCCTGAAAACCAAAGCCATACAGAATAGCTGGAGTCTTACACAGGCTTTATGATGCAACCAATACATCTCTGTGAAATAAACAGCAGTGCAGAAAAGTCCTCCTGCCTTGTTTGTCACTAATGTCTTTCTCCTTTGCATTTTCAGTCAAGAGGTCTCCGTTCTTCATCTTTCTGTGTTTCTTCTTAGGGGGAGCAGAGGTCCCTTCTGCGTTCTCTTTGCCACCATCTTCTTCTTCTACGACAGGAGCTACATTCTCCACCTTATCCTCCTCACTCGGGAGGTTCTCTGAGACAAGGATCAGACTTTCAACCTTTGTAATTCACTTAATGATAGACGACTCAGTTGCCCAAAGTTGATTTAAACTCAAATATCTAATGGGAAACCAATACACACAATGTGGGAAGTGTATTTACCCTTTGACTTTCTGTTCTGCTGCTTGGGCTTCTTTTTCTCCTTCCTCTCACCAGACCTGGTGAGCTTTTTGTTACTTTGAACTTCCAGAATCTTCTCCAGCAGCTTAGTAAAATACTCAAGATCCAGCCTGCGTCTTTCTTCTACAAGATATTGATCATATTATTATTTTCTGATGTACTGTATTCAAGACAAGGGCAAGACAATGTAACCAACTAAAATGTAAAGAATTACACAGAACTGCAGAGTTTGTAAGCAACAAAACACTGTATCCTCCAAATGGAATGGAAGTGTACATACTGAAAGCCTTGTCAATTCTCCAGGCATTCTCTCGTTCTTCTCTCTTGAACTTGTTCTGAAAGATAAACGATGCAACAGTTCAGTGCACCATTGGCCTCTCGTGCAAAGAAGGGTAATCTCTTCAAGACACTGACCTTTATCTCACTCCTAGCCCTATGAGGAAACAGCTGACAGATCATGGAGAAGTCTGTCCCGACCATGCTGACGGCCACAAAGAACATCTCCGTTTCTGCTCAGGAAAAACAAAGGCAACGATGACAACGTCAAGGCGAGACATGGATACCTGGCTTTACTCAAGTCCAGGAATGGAATACAGCATACAGTATACCTTCAGTGGACCACGGCTTAGTGTGGGTCCCTTTCCTGAAGCTCGAGTAGGTTGTGGTAGAGCCTCGTTCAAAGATGGGGTCTCTGTCGTCTGCGGGGTTCGTTCCCTTGGCCCTCTTCACCTGCACTGTCAAGCTGTCAGACAATAATCAGATAGAACAGTGGTTCTCAAACTGGTACACAGAGGAAATAGGAATTAAAGAAAAATCTAACAAAATAAAAAACATATCTACTAAGTTAGTGTAAATAGAAAGACATTAACAACAGAACCGCAGATACTTTTTAATATAATTTGCAGCTTTTCTTTCAGTACCCCCTCTAAATGCATTTGAAATTAATTTGTGAATTTCAAAAAAACTGTATATGCACGAGGACCATTCGTAAAGAAATATTTTGCTAAAGTTCAATGGAAACATGTATTTCTCATTTAGACTAAGTAACATTACATGACTACTCTGAGCAGCCTTAAAGACCGAGGGCAATATGCGCTTCTCTGTTGGAAACCGTCCCCACGGGCATGACAAGGCGCGGCGCGACGAGGGGGCTATTACGTTACACAACTCATCAAATGTTAAGCGGGTCATCCAAGTTTTGGATCTACATGATCGGTGCACATTTATTGCAGACTATGATCTCCCAGTCCCAGAAATCACTGACATGTGTCCGCTGCAGGTAGGCCTATATGGGGTTTGCCTGTCCGTCATTGCATGCCCCGCCCCCCTCACCTTTGATTCAACACCTCGGATGCAATCGAAATAAGCTACTTACTTTTGTTCTCATGACCGTCACTAAACTACGCGTGATGTCTAGGCCTATTGCTTAATTTAATGAAAGTGTCAAAACACAAAGTGTAATCCCAGAGAATTCCGGAGCGCTGCAGCTGTACGCACACAAGTCAGCTCATAAAATAAGTAGGGACAAGGGAGGCTGGCCTTGCGAAATGCTTCACTGTTGCCTTCATGTGGTTCTCACATATAGTGTAGTCTCTGAGGTGTGTCAGTTTGTCCATGTCCATTGTCCACCAAGCTGGAAATTGTCCAAACTACCGATTTAATTTTGCTTCGTCGGCCCGCAGTCTGTAAGCGCAAAATGCGCTGGCTGCCTGCTAGAGAGCGTGTGCCAATTTGGTTGTTCGGTCACTGTCAACCTCGTAGTTTAAACATCTGCTTGCCATTGTGTAGTTAGCGCAATACTGTAAGCCTCTACTAGCCTCCTGATGACGAAGTTGCCTAATTGTGAGCTGCTCATATAACACTTAAGGCTATAGTGGCGTTCTCTCACGGAGCCTAATTGAATGTTTTGGATTCTTTTCTGTGCGGTTGCTGCTCTCTCTTCAACATTTCTCAGAGTATAGTTAAATGAGTGAAACAGCGCCCCTCTATGCCTATATACAGCATGTGTTGAATGTGTGGTGAAACATGCTATTATCATCATTCATACTGCTGCCTGTCTGCAATGATGCCAGTGCGAGTTAAAAAATATAGATAATTAACTGATCAGATGAGACTATAGCTCACGCTACTGCCAAACTCTAAATGTTCAAAACTATGCTGAGGGAGGTAGCCTTAATAGACTGATATCACCTGACAATAATCTTCCAGTAACAGAAAATAATGATAGCCTACATGTATTAGTAGTAGTCTACTACTAGGCTACTACTAATAATAATGATAATAATGTGTAATTGTGGAGGCAAACATTTTATGAGGTGGTACTTGGTGTAAAACGTTTGAGAAGCACTGAGATAGAACATTCAAGTCTGATTGATTATACTACTCACCAGTAAACAGAACACACACATAAACATCCACGGAAACATAAAGGCGCTCCAAACAATATTGTAAACAGAAATATAGCAGCAAACAACTCCTTTCTATGTAAGTAGAGGAGAAAAAAAGAGAATGACATTAGCTCGCTGTGTTTGTGTTGCACTCAAAGCTCCTCTGTTGTTTGTTTTCATAGCTGACTGGTCAAGCGTGGCCCCAGGAAACATTTGTTTTGGTCCAAGATGTCGAGTGCGTTTAGCGTGGCGACAGGCAGAATTTCAGAGCAACTATCCTAGCTTACCAATTACCAAGAACAGATCACGGAAAACTGACCTTTCCTCATCAATGATCAGCGAACCATCCTCGGCCACCTTCACCCTAGGAACCATCAGAGCATCATCCTCCTCTTCGTCCACATCATCTTCTTCATCTGCCCCCTCATTCACCTCATCATCTTGGCTCTTGTTTGTGGTCTCTGGAGGTATCTCTGGCTCTTTTGCATTTTCTGGTTGTCTGGCAATTGTACATTTTAGCCAGTCAGTCCATTAGTGCATATAAGCAACTTGTAAATGTTGTCAAGCACTACAGAGCAACCATATACGTTTGTACAAAGATGAGTTTAAGATGTCCACAATGATCTGTGCTCGTATTCACAAAGCATTTTATCTTATCTTTTATCTGCTAAAGAGTACTCATAAATTGCACTAAAGGTCCCTAACTAAAAGTTACCACATAAATTATATTCTCAAATCTGCTGAGCCCAACTTTTACTAAGGAAATTGGAGAACTCTTAAGCTAAGAGAAATGTGGGGTTGACCCCGTTGCTATTGATGACGCCATGTTTCATGAACAATGATTGGCTTATCAAAAATAGCAGTGGGCTTCATTGGCAGCTACAAAGCTATTTCAACAATACTACTAATCTACATTATTTAAACTTGAACTAGCATAATGTATTTCCATCATGATGTGATGAGAAACGTATAGTAAAAACATGTGAGAGGTAGTGTGGATTACTTCAAATGAAGACGGAAGAAAAACTACATCGTTCAAGATAGGTATTGTAATGGTGGTGCCCTAAAACAAATAACAGAATGTGTTACAAATAATACAGCAGTTACTCTACTCCAACACACTTAAACAAATGAGGCAAACATTAAAAAATTAAAATATAAATGTGGAACTTAAATGAAACACAAATCACACATGAACACAAGGAATTCTGGGAAAGGGGAGGTGCTTAACTCTGTAGCTATTGTTCCACAAATGTAAAAGAATAGAGTTGAGTTGCTCAACTAAAATCTCTGCCTGCCCGTATGGCCTACTCACTTGTAAAAGGGTTCTAGACCCGGGTCTTGACAGAACCACCAACCAGTGTGATAATCACTGGTGGTATTTATGGTCTCAGGCCACCAGAAATCTTTCAAATAACAAACGCCACAGATAACAGGACATTAGCCCAATTAAGACCACAATGTTATATTTAGTCATTCAATATATTTAGCCTACAGTATACAAATGCTCAGCAAGGCTCTATCACCTATTGCCCCAGTGGTGTACAGTGTCCTTGGGCACAAAGACACCAGCATAAAGAGTTGGTCCTAGTGACTTAGTCTAGAGGATTCCTAATTTTTCACAGATTTAGTAGCTAGTTTTAGCGCTATAACGATTTGTGAAATTATCTCAGACAAAAAATGTAGGAGTCCTAAATTTAGGACTGACACGGCCATTATGTTTTAGGTGTTTCTCCTAAATCGGGAAGTTAGGATCAACTATTAGCCTTAAGATGCTTTGTGAATACCAGCCCAGGGGTTTTTGAAACTCGTGGAAATGTGTTTTTATTGAATATGTCCCCTCCACACATTACCATCCACTCTCATTGTCATCCAAAAAACGATGAAAACAAATACCAGAGCCATACGGTCTTGTTTGTTCTGCACTGGACAATTCACCATGCCAATGAAAGAAATAGGGTGGAAACAAAGCGCACTAGACTCACTGCTCTGTTCTTGGAGAAGGTGGGAGCACTGTCTCATTCTGTTGCACGGACTCCTCAACATCAACCCTGGGGAATATGCAAAACAAACACGTTCGATACAACTTCCATAAAAACTATTACATTGCAGGTGAAAATAAATGACAGGATGTTTAGGCAACTAACACATTTAAGGTGAACCTTTGTTAGAACCTTCCTTGAATAGAACCCCTCCTGCCCAGTCAATCCCCTGATGTCTATTTACTGCTATACATAATGTCGGGGGAGAAGGGGTAACATACATTTATTATTACAGTACCATCAAAATCTAAAAATATTAAGGATTACTTACGACATGGGATTGGTGATAGGTAGATAATAGATGAGGTCTTTCATGGTCATCTTTGTGTGGTCAAGGGTGTATTCTTTCACACGGGCCTTGGACTTCTTACATTTTGCCTGGATTTAATAGTAAAACCTGTCTTTAAATATCCTTTTATCTTAACACTTAACAGAGACAAACGCTAAGAGGATATTCAATGTTTTGAGCGTACCTTCTCTTTGTGCATCTCCTGCCTGAGCAACTCTCGGAGCTTATTGGCCTTCGCCAGCCTCTGTAGGTCTGCTTGGTCATTCAGGAGTTGGCTCAAAGACACTCTTTTTGACGCAGATGACCGTCTTGATGGCGTCTTGTAAGACCGTGACACCAGAGTTTTTGCTCGCTCAGATATCTCCATTGCCTCTTTGTCTGGTAGAGAGGGGGGTGCTTTATCAGGTGCTTTTGGAGGATCCACTTTGGTTTGACTGACTGGAAGGCAATGCGTTTTTGTGTGTGTTTCTGGAGACTGTAGGGCCATTTGTCCAGCAGTAGGAGCTGCTGTTGCGGTGTGGAGGGGGACACTTGGGAGACTGCTGTCTTCAGAAGACTTTTGGCTTGCAGATGGGAGACCATTAGAAACTGTAGACTCTACTTGACAAGGTGCAGTTTTCTCTGTAAGGCCAGAACAAGGAGCCTTAACGGGAGATTCAGACACTGTCTTGAGAGGGGATCTGGGAGTCCGATTAGAAGTGCGGGTGAGGATTGGTGTCACTTTTGGCTTAACCGAAAAGCGCTTTCTTCTCTGGACCGCAGATGTAGACATGGTTCCGTCACTGTTTTGGTCAGGAGTATCTCTGTACATAAACAATTTGTGAGATAAATAAGTAAGTATCTATCAGTTCTGTCTGGGGCTTCAAATATGTTGCTTTAAACAAACAAACCAAAATGTGACACTCACCCTGGGGCTTGAGTTGGCATTGATACAGCTGAGACATTAGGCTCTGTAACTGCTGATGATGGAGCTTCAACAGCAGCCTGACTTTGTGAAGGACCATCTTGGGGTGTTGCCAATGGCCCAGTTCTCGGTGCAACACCAGGTCTAACATTGGGCCGCACACTGATCCTTGATCTCCGAATCATTCTGACCTGAAGAGAAAAAATATTGATTATTGAATTTACTGATTTAGAACTTGCTTCAAACTGACTAGAAGATTCTTGTATAACTTGTAATGTGTCTACTCCATCAGCCTAAGTACGATGGTAAATAATTATATTATTATATTTAATCGAAATTTTAAACACATCGGGTCATAAAGAAATAGTAATATTGTGTAATAAAAAACAAATTGCTATGGTAAGATGTTATAAATCATGGTACCATGTTTACATGTTCTAGATACATACATAGTATTCAGTGTTACCTTACGTACACTAAAGTGCCTACTGTACAATGAGCTTTTCTTGCATAGCATAGCAATGCTGAGGGTGCTATGCTATAGCTAGCCATGCTCATATTTGTGAACACTATATTAATAGTAAAAAAGAATGTAGATTTGTAAAATACCTTTTATATGCTTTACAGTTGTTTTCTGTATGGTCTTAGCCTTGATTAAATGGTACTTCACGGTAAATGACGCGAATTGTATACACATTGAGGCGCCATGTTGTGAATGACGCAAAGGTGTTAAGGGTTAACAACAGAATTGTGGGATATGTAGTCAGATTACATAGTTCTACTTTGCATGTAATCTCAACTATATATTACTATTTTGAAGGATACGAGATGAGTCTGGTTGCAGCATTTTAACAAATCTGAACGTAGACTAGATAGTCTTTCTTTTGCATATTTAATTTCCTTTTAACATTTCATAATTTTTCGAATTTCTTTAGACCAAATTGTAAAGCACTTAAGAGCTGCAACTCTTGTATGAAATATGACAGAAGGATATACGGTACAGACAGTCTACGTTACAATGTGCGCGTAAACGTCGTCTGAGATGTTAAGTGCTGTAGTCTACTTTTAGTTCGATCATTGTTCAGGGACAAAAAACAACGAGAGCGATCACACAAACTTTGGTCTTGTATGAACGGTTTTGATTTGTAATTTCACGCTTTGTACACAAGAGGGAGCAGTAACGCCTAGACCAGGGGTCTGCAGCCTTTACTATCAAAAGAGCCATTTGTGCCCAAAACCTTCATCTTCTGGAGCCGCATAAAATATTGTGAGCCTATCAAAATGAGGCTACTATAGACCTAAATGAGATTTCATTCACGTTTTTCCAAGGATGTCGGGGTAATTTAGAACGGTGAGGGGGGCATGTGAAATGTGCCTAACAGTGGGCCATGCAGGGCAAAAATTAAGCACTTACATAAAAATTTTAAGTGGCTTGAAAACAGAACATATGCTACTGAATACTAGCCTAAACCCAGCTACTGCACTCATTTTTAATGTACTAGATCAGTTGTCTTCAACGTTTTTCAGACCAAGGACCCCTTCGCTGATAAAAACACAGCACAGGTATTACACATTTAGTTGCCGGGCCAATAATAATGTGTAGGATGGCCTAGATTTCCATGTATAAAATTAAGACACACAACTAATCCATTAAAATAATTGACACATTTATTTATGGCATATTGTGTTTTAATTTATTTTGATGAAATAATTTGGACTCTGGTTAAGACCTCTCAACTAGATAAATTTGGACACTGGTGAAATCATAAGAGGCAGAATATAATTTGAGATTTACTGAATTTGACTGTTAGCTTGCAATAGCTGACTTTACCTTTAATGCTAAGGTAGATATACATTGACTAAATATAAATGCTATTAATGTATACAATACATTTGTTTTATTAGAATACTACAATTAAATTACATGTTACAACTAACCCCAACTAGTCTGTTACCACTTGCCCAGAGCTCTTAGTCATGGAGTGATAATCATTAATGTTACCCGATATGGAAATAACACAACTCAAGCGGTAACACAATTATTGAATTTATATTTTCTTTAATATAGACACTGTCAGCATTCAAGATCCAGCATTTAAGATCTTTAAACATGCATTGCATTTCCACCCATCACAAACCCATCTTTATTCCTTCAGCAGATCATGACACTATTGATTACCTTTTACACCTAATTCAGTGGCAAAATACCTTTAAACTCACAAAACCTGATTAGATAGAAGTGACATAGCAATTGTAAGGTTACAGGAGTAGCAGGGTTGGGAAACAGTGGCCCTGGATGCATGGTAATAGGAGTTGATCTTTTGGATTGTCTTGCACTTTTAAAGCAGCTTGCTGATGGAAAGGTCTCTGCTGCTCACACCACTTCAGACTCACTTTATACAGCCCTAGAACAACAAGGTAGTTAAAGGTCTGCATCATTACTATTCATATGCAGTATGTATACCCTCCCACCCAATAAATTAAGATACGATTTACTCACATGTATAATGTTCAAGCAAAGGGATTTCCAAAGGGGTCTCCAAAAGCATTTGAAGATCTAGACTGAGCCAGAGGAGTGTTCTGCTACAAAAAAACAAAAAAAAAAAAAAAAAAAAAATTAAAGACATTTAAATGAGAAGAGGCATAATGTTTACTAGACACATAACTACATATTGATATTCTATACCATAGCTATGGGCGGTGCACCAAAGAGACTTGAATTTGGAGCCCCAAAAGCATCATCAAACAAGCTCTGGTTGACACCTTGTCCTTGAACTGGAGCAAGGGTCATTGGATTAGAAGAAAAGGCAGCGTCTAAAAATCCGTGGTTAGAGTTTACAGTTGGCCCAACAAGAACAGGTGCTGGTTTAGGAACATCTGGAGGAGGGGGACACACAATACAGTGACATTCTGAACATGCATCAAATTTAAACATACAGATGTAATATGTCGGGTTACTAATGTTCTTTACCACTGACAAAACCTGAGATTTGATTGATGTCAAAGTCGTCATGATCTGCCACTTCTTGAGGGAGACCCACTTTACTGGAGAAATACTGGTCGAACGCCCCAACTCCGTTGCTGCTGGGCACGGGAGCAGAGCCCAGACCTTGCTCCCCTTTCCTGGCTGGGATGGCAGGGCGCTTGGCCATTTGGAAGTCCTTGAACATGTCCTTTCCACTGCGCTGCTCCTTCTCTCCAAGCGGGTCCAGGGCTGTGAAGGCTGTGTTCTCCACCTTGGGCGGAGCCTCCTTGACTGGTGGCCTAGGAGGTGGTCGTGGAGCTCCCGGGTGCTCTCCCATCATGGGGAATGGGCCAGGTTGGAACGGGTTGCTCATTGAGGGCTGGCCCCATGCTGGGAGTCCGACAGGCCCAGCTGGTGGAGCTTGGCCCCAGGCGCCGGGCTGGGACAGGGCTGGGGCACCAAACTGAGAAGGAACCTGCTGGCCCCAGGCGGGGGGTGGTATGGGCAGACCACCGAAGGGTAGCGGCTGGGCAAAGGTGGGCGGCGCACCTTGGAACGCCACCTGGGGAACACCTCCTGGCATGGAGAACATGGACGGCATTGAAGCAGGGCCTCCCCACAAGCCTGGGACAGCAGAGACAGGGGTCGTTGTGACAGGTCCTAGCTGGAGATCGCCTAATGGAGAAAGGCAGAAACAAACTGAGAATGAACTCTTAGAGCAGCATTTATTGCAGTGACTCTCAAAGTGGGGGGGAAAGTGAGGGATGGGTGTCACAAGATTAAATTATTCACATACATAACATTAAAATTCAGTGTGATTTATTCTTTGGAACATTTGCCAACTTCCAGCTCAAATCAAAACACTATCCCTCCGCGGTCCTCTGCAGCGCCGACTCACACATAGAAACACATTGTGAAGCAAAGTATAGTACTACAGCTTTGTTGACGTGAGCGGCGTTCGCCACTTTGTTCCCATTTACGGAGCCAGGGCTGTGTAGAAGTAACCTATAGGATTATCTTTTCAGCACGCACAGAGAACATGACAAAAAGCGTATTAGCCTACAATTAGCTTGCAATAGCTGACTATACCTTTAATAGAAATCGCATAACCCGAGTCTGCTGCAGCTAAATACTAAACATTTACTCAGTACTATACTGTAGTTAATAATGCATTCTATTAGCCTACATTACTGTACATTATTATAAACTGCATTGTGCGTTTGTGTTTAGTGTCGTTACGTTTATGTTTGGATAGGCTTAGTGTGTGGCTTGTGTAATGGTCGCATGCTTCAACCACCTCCAAGAATAGCAGGGTCTCAAGTTATTTTGGGGGTCATGGGCTTAAGAGTTTCAGAATCACTGGTCTATTCTAGAGTATGAGATCATTTAACTATCTGGGACAAAACTACCCCTTTATGGTCAAGTAAGTGTAATACACCCCCCCTTCCCATAAAAAAAAACTGCCCCAGCACACTGTTTATGTTGTGAAACAAATTGTCCTTGGCGGCTGTAGAGGAGAAGTAGCAAACTTGTGACCCTCTGTAGGGGAATACAGTACACAGCATTCTCCACAATTAAAAAAAAAAAAAAAAAAAAAAAAAAAAG
>JAOEGT010052623.1:0-19271 GCA_025447795.1 Speoplatyrhinus poulsoni | reverse complement strand
GGAGGGGGCGGTGGTGGAGGTGATTGACCACCACCGCCTGGAGAGGGAGCCCTCGGCCTCCTGCTTCGTCACCGTGGAGACCGTGGGCTCCTGCGCTACCCTGGTTACGGAGCGCATCGTCCAAAGGGCCCCGGAGATCCTGGATCCACAGCTGGCCTTGTTGCTTTATGGTGACTCGCACACACACACACACACGCGCACACACACACACACATGCACACACACGCGCACAAATAAAATGATTATATGAGTTATATTATTGGGGCGTAAGTTCTATATTTGGGCGTGAGTTCTATAGTTGAGCGTGAGTTCTATATTTGGGCGTGCTGGCGTCAGACACCGCCGGCGGTCCACTGAAGCTCCGTGTGTGCGCCCAGGTGCCATCGTGCTGGACTGTGTGAACATGGCTCCAGAGGCAGGCAAGGTCACGCCCAAGGACAGCCAGTATGCAGCGCTGCTGGAGTCGCGCTTCCCAAGCCTGCCACTGAGGGGCGCCCTCTTCCAGTCTCTGCAGGATGCCAAGTTTGACGTCTCAGGTGATCCACAAGCGGGACATCTTAAGTGGTTTACTAACACAGTGTTGGGTCGTGTACAGGTGGAAACAAGTCTACCTTATTTATTTACTTTATATTATAAAGCTTCCTTGAGCATGATGTCTGCTTTTTTAACCCTCCCACTGTCCTATGGGCAAAATGACCCGGTGCACTTGCCAGTAGCGGGCAGCAACCACAACAAGGACATATGACATTCCGTGGTTCGCTCCCTCTGCTGCTAGTCTGCTGAAATGCCTTAGGACAGCGGGAGGGTTAAAGGTACAGTCAGATAATGTAAGCTTATTGTAAGCTAATGCGCTTTTGACAAGTTCATCAAATATCTCCTCTCATGCTGCCCAATCTCTGTGTGTGCTGATAAGCTAATGTGGTGCTTCTACACAGCCCTGGCTCCGTACACGTGTTCATGTTCACATACACGTGCAACGTGTGGGGCGGAGCTTCTGAGGGAGTTTATTTAGATGTTAGCTTGAAGTTAGCAAGTGTTCTCGAGAGTGACTAACCCTGCCTTGTAGCTGTGCTTACTGTAGGTCTCAATGCTGTAACTGTTTCTGATAGCAAAGATAATCAAAATGGAAAGAGGATTAAACACTTGTTATATTGGTAAACCCAATTGCAAATTGTATATGAATGTAAAGTATGTGGTGTTTTAGACTGCCATACATACACATGTAAACCACAGTGTAGAGGAAGAGCTAATCTGTTTCTTACTTCTGCTAAATCTATCGTCACGACAACCGGAATATCGCTTAAAAGTGCGTCTAGACTCCCATCCTGTAATTTCCAAATTTTTTTAGCAGACGCCTTTATCCAAAGCAGCTTTTACAGTTGGTTAAGAGCAAACCAAGAGCTGACCGTAGAGAGGTCAAGAGGTCAGGTCATCACTGGCTGTGTTGTGGCTCCAGGGCTGACCACAGAGCAGATGCTCTTAAAGGACATGAAGGCTGTGTGCGGAGGAGACCTTCAGGTCGCCATATCTGTCATCTACCTCACCCTGGAGGTATGATGATGAAGTTATGTCATAACAAATGTAATTATTATGCCAATTATACTAATAAGTCGTGTACATGTAATGTAGTAAACATACACAATAGCACAAATCCTATATTGTTTTCCCCCAATTAAATAATATTCAGATAATAACAAAGTATGGCTTTTTTTTTTTAAGTTTAAGTTTTATGCAATTCCATGTGCGAACGCTAGCTGGCGCTAGTGTTCTCATGGCTTCCTGTTATCATCGTTCAGGACTTCCTGCAGAGGCCAGAACTGCAGCAGGAGCTGTCGGCCTTCTGTCAGAAGAATGGCTTTGATCTGCTGCTCGCCATGACGATATCCTTCATCGATGGCAAGCAGCCCGTAAGACAGCTTGCCGTGTACAGTCACAGTGCCCTTTGCCGCCAGGAGGTAGGAACTACAGCACGTACAGGTTATGTGGAGATGGAATGCCTCTGATAGGATATCACTGCAGGAGGATTTTGTAATTTAAAGTAAAAGGTATACCGTTAGGGATACACAGATATATTGGCCATATATCGGCTTCAGCCAATATTGGCCTTGTTGGCTGCAATTGGCCAATCAAATAATAAGGTGACATTCCCCAACTTGGCAGTGGCAGTTCTTCAATTATGGTTAAATGGTAAGTTAGGGGAGATCCATTAGGTGGTACTGTGAAACCACCTAATGGAAAACCACCGTGAACGGGGACCGTGTGGCTGGTTTTCATGTAAAAGTGACAGGAAAATGTCAGCCTTGTGGGGTTATTTCACCAACATGTCCATATTGTTATTTTAAACATCGGTATTGGCCCAGAATTTAGTTTTCCAACAAATTCCTCATTGAAAATATAACATCCAATTTGGTCATCGAGCTGCATAGTTGTGGTGCATGTCAATCAAAATACCTCTCCTGTCAAGTATTGATGGGGTTAGCCAGCACTTTGTCCCAGACTTTACATAAGTAAAGGCTGGCTCTGTGAGACTATCACAGTAGTGACCATAGTAGTTGCCATTGTTACCATAATAGTTCCCATAATAAACTCATCCTCTCCCGTCAGATGGGCCAGGCGCTGGAACAGGCCCGAGACCCTGCCCTCGATCTGACCCTCCTCAGCAGCCCCTACCCCACCGTCAACACATACCTGCAAGGTAGGCCTGCTGGGTCACAAGACCCTCCCTGGCAGGAGTCTGAGGGGGTCTGAGGGGGATACATGTTGTTAAATGGGGGCTTCACGGACCCAAAGAAAGTAAACGTCAACAGAGTGAAAAGTGGATGCACGTTCTACTGCACCTGATCAGATTACGTTAAAACTGCAAATAAACACGGGTTCCAAATAGACGCAGGTCTCTTTTACTGGCTGGGGGTGGCTACGTGTTTTGACATATACATATAGAAGCCTGTCTCGATTAGAAGCTTGTTTTTCAATAAATATCCCACTGTGAACACGAGCAGAAGACCACCGGTCGGACACACCTGTGAGGCAGACCACCGGAAAGGTGTGAGCTGCCCATCAGCCACTGGGTCATAGGCTTGAGCTAGGCTTGAGCTAGGCTTGAGCTAGGCTTGAGCTAGGCTTGAACTAGGCACCATTTAAGCTACATAGATCACACACAGATGACGTATAAGGAGAGACTGGTGAGAATAGATAAACAGTAAGTTGGCTCGCTCCCTACCTTTGCAGTTTGAAGCGGTCATAATAACCATTGGCTATGTGTTTGTTTGCTATGCCAAATATCCATTGTGTTTATATTTGGAAAATACTGTTGACTAGTCTAAGTAACGTGATGGTCTGTGCCCTAGGTTATAATTAATCAATTCATTTTTACCAGTTAATACAATGCACTTCTCATACGGAGATCACTTTTTATAGGATGGTCATTTTTGGGCAAACACCTGAATTAACGATTGCTTGTTAAGGAGAGAGAACTAGAGAGAACTACGCAAACAGTATATAGCATTAACGAGGATTTAAAGACAAACCTTTTTTGAAATTTTGAAATTAAATTTTACAACATATACAAATAATATTCATACTTATTAAAATAATCAATTATATTTCCAATATTTTCTTAGCAAGGGTTTTGTGTGAAAGTAATTAAACACCTTTGCAGTTGTACGGTAAATCCAAAATGATCAAGACGAATCAGGATACACAAATTAAAAAGATGATTTCTTAATCCTCTCATGACGGCTAAGCATAGATCGTGTTTCACCTATATAACTGTTTTCCATGTGCATTACCTGTCCACCACCATAGCCTTCAACATCTTATAAGGGGGGCTTGTTTACTGTTTCTTTGTTTCCAAGGCAACTCAATGGCTTCCCGCAAGAAGCTCCTCCCCATCGTCAAGGACTTCCTGAGGGAGCGGGGTGGAGATGGTTGCTATGGAGACCAGGTACCGCCCACTCCCATGAACAGCCTGGTGGAGGGCTGTCCCCTTGACAACGGCCCACCAAGGATATCCGCCCAGGCACTGGAGGAGGAGATCAACAAGATGGCTGACCAGGAGAGATGTAGGGGACGATGTTCGCCCTGATGCAGATATCACCCATTACACCATCATTATGGGGACAGAGGTTAAAGGTTAATGGTGTCGGAGTCTCCTCTCAAAGGGACTGTCACAGTCTGAGTCGAGTGGCGGTGATCTCTGTTCTTCAACCGATTTTAATTCTGAAATTGTCAGCTCACTCTTGAGACTTTCTTTATGAGCTGGTGGTTTTTAAATGTGCCAATTTATCATTACGGTTAGCCGCTGGATTCACCGTAGCCAGTGTAAAGCAGTGTTCTCCTTCACCTGTCAGGGCTGGACTGAAGTTACTCTTCTAATCTTCTTGTCTTCACACTGTCCTGGTTCTGCAGACATGTCTTCATGCGTGACTGTTGTTCAGCTATACCAAATGAGCTGTTGAATTGACGTAGGAATTTAAGAATTATTTGGGTATTGATGACCGGTAGAAACCTGATCAGTACATCAGTGTTAATATGCTACTGTTAATATTGTATTGTGTGTGTGTGATTAGAGGCTGCAAGTGAGATTCAAGAAATGTTATTTCCGTAACATAAACATCACCTACCCGTTCTGCGATCATGTTCTGTTGGAAAAAAAAGTGTGGAATTCACACAGCCTGTATAGTAATGTTCTGATTGGCCAAACAGTGGAAAAGGCTTGCAGACTGATAACACAACACTTGAAATATAGTTGCAATCCAATCCGAAAAGCATACACCATACGCAAGCCCCCAACAACACAGTGGATTGCACAGCACACAAAGGAAACAAATGAATTCTTGAATAAATAGTTTTCTTATTTTGACTGTACTCTTGTTTCTTAAGTCACATGGGGTAGCTTCTGTGTGTCTTGTAATGACATGTTTAGTGTAAGTAGCAATCTCTTACACTAAACATAAACATGCAGAGGATCACTTTATGGTTACATTCATTGGAAATATTAAATTTATATTGACAACCAATAAATGTGTACAATCTACCGAACGCCACAATGACGACATTTTCCAGAATTTGAAGAAAGACTGTGTTCCAGTACATCTCTGTATCGTGCAAGGATTACTTAAGGTTCTTTCCATGACCATAATATGAAAACACACTAAACGGGATTTACTGTAACAGACGTTTGAATACATTCTATATGCTCAATTGTGCCCCCATTTTGAACTCAGCATGCATCTCATCTCAGACAAAAAGGCTTTGTGAAAGGTATTTGTAGCTCATGACAAACTGTCAAAAGCACTGAGTCATCTGAGCTTGGCTAATAAGAGGAAGTCTGTTTCCAAATGGAGTACATATTGTATTGTTGACAGCAACTGACAAGTGAGCACATTTTCAAGAAATGATTGTGATTTACTTGTACCACCTTGCCACACTTCACTAGCACGGGGGTTCCCAAACCTTTCAGTCAACGACCCACAAAATAACAATGTCAAAGGGTCGCGACCCCCTCTATCCCCGGAGTTGACTGAAGCATAACAGACAAAATATAGTAATATAGTTCTTTAATATAGGCTAGTAGCCGAATACAGTCAAATTTATGTATAAACTGTAGTAAAAAAAAGATGTCTATAATATGCTATTTAGAATTGTTTTTATTTGATTTATAGAAATCATCTCATCACACCCAATTTGGGGATGACTTCCCCATCCCCCAGTCGGGGGGGTCTGTTTTCATACTAAGTGCTATGGCCCTGAAACCACTGCCCTAGAGGCCTCTGTGACAACGGTGCTACAGTAAATATCACTTCTGCACTTCCTCTGGTGTAACTTGTGGCGGGAAGGGTCGGCCTCTGGGGCTGGTGAGGCCCAGGCCCCCATACTCAGCCAGATGTTGAACAGATCACTCCGCCGCCGCTGTCGGTCCGAGCATGCCCACAAATCTCTGCGTCACCACCGCAGGTGAGCATTGGCCAATCAGCAGCTGAGATGGTGAAATGCTGAAAAACCTGCATGTCCAGAGAGGAGAGAGAGGGTGCGCCCTTTGCAGCATAAAGACCTAATCTCTCACAGACCACACACACACACACAAACTCACCACACACACACCCTCTCACAGACACACACACACTCACACGGGAGCATTCCTTGGTGGATACAAGGAACATGAAGTGCTTACACAGACTGGACTGATGAGTCCTTTTAAGTGACCAACTGACTGAAGTGTCCTAGCGGTGTTGCCGTAGCACCGGTGGTCAACAGGCCGTGGTGACATGGAGACGACCCTCCACCATTCTGACCAGTACATGCTCAAGTAAGTCTCATCTAACGTCACTAGAGATAATACTTTACGTCAATCACTGTCATGTGCCTCTGTGTGTGTGTGTGCGTGCGTGGTTGTTTTATAAAAAAGGAAGTGGTGTTTCTAAAGCACTCTGAATGGCAGCAGGTCCGTATCTTGTTGATGGACACTGCTGTAGCTTTTAATTTGATCGGTGGTGACCGTGGTAACCTGTGCGGTGACCATGGGAACCCGTGCGGTCACCGTTGAGTGGGCTGTGTGCTGTATCTAATGGATAGCCAGCCTTGACCTCTGTCAGCTGGGCACTGATCACATCCCCACCCTCCTCCCACCACGGGACCTTTCATCCAATCAGGAAGTGTTGTCAGCTGACTTCCTCTCTGTGCAGACAGAAGACCGGTTCCTCTTCTCAAACACGCCGTAACAGAACGTCTGCGGTCTGGCAGGGCCGCTTTAGCGGTGGCATTAATGCAAAATGCCATCCTAGTTCCACTAGCGGCTCTAGGAGAGGGACAGTAAGCTACCGTAGCAGGGGCTTGGCTTGAAACTCTCCCACAGACAAAGTGCTTGCGTTTGTGTGTGTGCACCAAACACAGTTCTGCTGACACCTCTCTATAAAAGCACTAAGGTCTCAACTCAGCATCACAGATCCGATATCACAGCAAAGCCACGTTGAGTCTGGTTGCTCAATAAATGTGACTGGAACATTTGCAAAACGTCCAGGTGAGATGCAGAGGCAATATTTAAAACAAGTGTCCACCTCAATAAAAACTTAAAAGACACACTGGGGTCATAAAATATGTTATGTTAAACATTTTACCAAAATGTGTAGTAGACTATTATTGTTTTAAATCAGATATTTAATTGTAGATAATCCCAAAGCACAGATGTTTTGAACATGAGCATGTGAGCTATTGAAGTCCAGGGGTTTATACATGAATTATATGAATGAATTGACCATTGACATGAATATGTCACATGCATATTTACTTCCCCCAAAGAAAAGATGACAGAAGAGTAGGTTATATCAGGCCTATGTTGACAAATATGAAATAGGCCCATTACTGCAATAGATTTCATATATGTTGAATTGTGCTAGGGTTCCTGTATTTAATGTTATACTTAAAATAAAAATACATTTCCACCATACCTTCATGCAGAAAAGGTACAAATTGTTCCATAATAATTCACCACAATACAGAAAACAAAGTGTTTGATTCTAAAAATGTGATTCTCAAAATGTCCATTTGTATTTGTAGACTTCAAGCGAAGTCTACAAATATGAACTGGAATACTTTACAAGGCACACACACACACACTTGACGGTGTGTTAATCTCTCCTGCGGGTTCAACCACAAACCCAGGGCTCTGGTGAAGTGTCCTTGGTCAAGGCACTGCTGGCTCTCTGCTCAGAGATCAGAACAACTTTCATCTTTGTGTCATTTGAGGGGGTGGGGGTTTGTTTGGCCATCATCCAATAATCAATAATCTGCTGTCATGTTTAACGTCCTTGTTAAATGTCTGCCATCTCTCTGTGGTGGGATGCCCATGTTTAGATGTTCGGGGCCTGTTACAGCCTACATGTAATACCGGAGAAACCCGCTGGTTGCCGGGGCACCGCTTACTGAAGTTAGGACAGTGAAGGATAGAGTATCCTTGAACCAGAGCCGGGCTGGCCTACATACTTTCCCCAGTAGCACGTCCAGTATGGGCGTAGGCTGCTAACCGCTGATGACAAGACAAACCAGATTTTCTGGTATAAACCTGTTTTATGTAACCTAATGATATGCATACGCATGTGCTATGGCTCCTAACTGCCCAAGTCGACATCTATTCTCCTCTGTCCGGTCATGTCCGATTGTCCGTGTCCCGTTAAAGGGTAAAGTAAATCGGGGTTTATAGCACAGGTTTATGCAGATTACTGCAATCTCAAAGTTCGGCACATGTTTCACATGGAAACGATTGACACGTCGTATAATACGCATCCTCTGGCGCAAGGAATTCAGAATTCAACTTAAGATGGCCCCCCACACACGTTTTTGCAAGCACATGCACGACTGTGTTTGTCGTATATGGTCACACATAAAACCTAGCATTGGGCAAGGCAGATTTAGCCTACTAATGTCCCGGTAACCTATCTCACAATGAGTAATTCATTCTTTGATGGTTCACTTCTTACGGCGTGTGTTGTAGTCGACGCCGAGGGAGAACAAATATTCAGCGCTCTTTCTCAGGTGTTTACATTACGTCACCAGCTTGACGCCAATCAGATTGGCTACTGAGCAAAATGATGTTGACCGTCGCAACTCACTTGCGCGTCTCACGGACGGACTGGCCCGCGTTATTTATTATTTATATATTAATATTTTTATAGTTTTTATTTAGCATAGGTCCTATGTAGTCCAGAATTATACGAGTCCAGGCGACTTATTTGCGCAGAACGAACAGGTATGTGGTCCGTGCACCGTGTCAGCCCGGCTCAGAGATACGATGGATAGTAATAGGGCAAATAAGACAGATCTTTATTTTTTCTGTACATCTTATAACATGCAGATGCGTATTAGACCTACAGCAGCCTATAGGACAGAACGTTGCTTCCTGAAATGTGTTAATGTGTTAATGTGGCTGCAGTAGGTGTGTTTAGTGAAATGGCAGCTGCACGTTGCTCTTTAAGGCAATGACAGCTAATGGAGTGCGTGTGTGTGTGTGTGTGTGTGTGTGTGTGTGTGATAACTTGCATGTAGCCCGTACTACTATGAGTTTTATGTTGGTGGCCATTACAGTGGATGAACCTTTTTTTTGCCTTGTATAAATGTGGCTATTGCAGACACCTCCTCCAGGTACATTGTGTTACTGTATTTATTTATTTCTGATTCATATAATAATATTTGTTATTATGCTGCCAGTCATCCAGTGCACATGAATGTCTAGTCTCTTCAGGAGGTCATTCATGGGTCGAAACAATTTGTGCAACCTTGCGTTAGAGTTCTCAAAGTGGGGGTAGGGACCCCCTAGGGGAATGGTTTTCATTGGTGCAATTAGTATGCTCATACGCCATCAAATTAAAATGTTACTCCTTGATGCATTTTTCAAAGTTGTAGTGGGTGTAGTCAGGCTCACAGCTGGGGTGCAGATACATTTAAAGGTGGAGTCAGGCTCAGGGCTGGGGTGCAGGTACACTTTAAAGGTGGAGTCAGGCTCAGGGCTGGGGTGCAGGTACACTTTAAAGGTGGAGACAGTCTCAGAGCTGGGGTGCAGGTACACTTTAAAGTTGGAGTCAGGCTCAGAGCTGGGGTGCAGTTACACTTTAAAGGTGGAGTCAGACTCAGGGCTGGGGTGCAGGTACACTTTTAAATAACATTTTAAAATTACTAGAACTAACCTATTTTAGCCATAAATGTTAGTAGTACAGTTTATACATTACTTTGATGTATTCTGCTACTCTATATTTAAATACTATCAAATAATAATATGGCTGTTCTGCATCTGGGGATAGCGGGATTACTTTTGGGTCCTCCAGCTGAATAGTGTGTGCGCCCCTGCGCTAGAGAACCACATGAGCCTTGTAGGGATGTCTGTCAGCAGGGAGGTGCAGAGAGGAAGTCTCCTGCTCCTCTCTGCACCTCCCTCCTGCACAGCTCCACACCAAACCAAAACCACAGACCCAGGCCTGTGACTGCCCCCGGTGGTCGGATGGAGTACAGTACAGGACTGCCACACACACATTCACACACCGGTGGTGGTGTCAGCAATGCCATGCACCATCCAACCACCGGGGGCAGTATAGGGTTAGATGTTTTGCTCAGGGACACCTCGACACTTGGTCAGGTGTTAGCGGGGTTCAAACCAGCGACTTCTGGATCAGCTGTTTCCCCGCTCCACCAACTGCACCTCCTCCGCCCACGCACCTGTTCCCTGGTGTGCCTCCAAGCGTCACACCATTGCCCTTGTTCCCACAGCAGCCCAGAGGGCCCCCGGTCCTTCCGCCTGGCCGACCGGGCCGCGGCCCACATCCCGGACATGGAGCTGAGAGAGGAGTGGCAGGATGACGACTTCCCCAGGTGAGACCGCCAGCGCCTCTACTGGTCAAGTCAGGCTTCTGCCTGTAGCGCTTCATCACATAACCCTCATGTCACGTGAAAAAACACCACACCACTTCACCTGCACCTTCTCACCTGCGCTCCCCTCCTGGGCGAGGACAAGTAGAGCGTAACAGTGACCGCCCACCTTTATAGGGGCTCTGGTGCCGGACGTACATTTCCCATTCATTTTCTCCATTGACTTCTCAAAAAATACTTAGAGGAGTCCAGATAAGAGTTGTAAGTCTGGATCCAAGTCAAATCACTTGGTCGGAAACTAACTGTATAATTTATAAAAATGAGAAAATTAATGGGAAATGTACTTCCGGAATTACACTGTTACACCCTATGTCTGTTAAAGACCACGGGGGTAAAAACATTAAGAAACTTTGGGAAGGGACCACAGATGTGGATGGTTACCATGGTTACGATGCAGTAGGTGACGATCAGGCTACAGGTGCCTCTGTTGAACAGCTTTGAAGTGGAGCAAACTAAATAAGTTATTATACAGGACTTTAATTTATAAGGATCAGGATAGTCTGGTGGTCTGGGTGTTGGACTACCAGTAGGGGGTAGTATAGTCTAGTGGTCTGGGTGTTTAGTGCTCTGGGTGTTGGACTACCAGTAGGGGGCAGTATAGTCTAGTGGTCTGGGTGTTTAGTGCTCTGTGTGTTGGACTACCAGTAGGGGGCAGTATAGTCTAGTGACCTACACCTTCACCCAGACCACTAGACTCTAGCTGTCTGGGTGTACAGCTCCCAGCCTGAAGGTCATGGGTTTGAGCGCCCAGGTTCCTTTTATGCACGATATCTAACCCCATACCTGTTGTTTTTATTTGTTGTTCCTTTTAATACAATAAAGTTTATTTTATTTATTGGACAATAACCTTGGATTGAAGTTATCCGTTAAATTACCTAAATGGGACTAGGGGGTTCAAAGAGACACTTTGCTATTTTATATCTACAGTTTGTAAGAGTAATGGAATAAATATGAAGCAAGATGAAGCAAGGTGTGTCGTATGGTCATATCATGATTTGTCTTGTGCTGTGCGGCTGTGAATGTTATCATTGTGACATCATTGTGACACAGCGGCTCGCCTTACTATCCATGCAGATCAGACCCGTACAGACATACGACAAAAGGTACAGTGGGAGTGAAAAAATAAGATGTGTGTTTTGCTTATCTGGAGGTTGATATAGTTGTTTCTAACCATGGCAACCATTAATTATCCAGGAAGTGGAAGCCAATGATGTCAAGGAGGACTTAGCGCAGGGTCGAGGTCTACTCACTAGTCTTGATGTTGCCAGTTGTCTAGTAGACGCCCGCCATAACAGTCGACACCATACGCAACGTTAGTGGAGGGGTAGAGAGAGATGCTTGTGATGGACAGGTCTCACTCTGACTCTGGTGTCTCCTCCAGGCCTCTCCCAGAGGATTCTGAGAGTCTCCCAGAAGAAGATGAGAGCTCAATAGGCGGCCAGACTAGACCAGGTAACACTGACTGTTTCTCTTCCTTGAGACACACGCACACACACACACACACACACACACACGTTGTGTGTGTACTGTGCACGTATAATGTGTTTCTATTTCTAATATTCAAAACATAATACGCCTAAATATCAGATAATTATTAATAGTAAATATTATAATATAATGTCCTGTTGTAAAGTCTTGCTGGTAATGCTTTTGGTATGATAAATATTAATAGTAAATATTAGAATATAATGTCCTGTTTTAAAGGCTTGCTGGTGTTAATGGGGGAGCAGTATGTTTTATTAAAGGTATCGTAAGTAATCTTCAAACGCATGCAAGCACTAACTAAACCTTTATATATTCTATATAGAAACATTGATATTATTAATAAACTGCTGACTCATCGTTGTGTGTGTGTGTGTGTGTGGCTCCGCCCCCCTTTCCCCCCCCGTCCTTAGCCCCGCCCAATAGCCTGGCCCTATCGGGGGCTCTGGGAGGAGGGGCCAAGAAGAGGCTGGTGGCCCCGGCCCTCAGCCTCACGCTGAGCGCCGGCGGCGGTGGCAGCTCCCTGGACCCCAGCGGGGGGTCGGGCGACGGGCGCTTCTCGGCCGCTGCGTTGTCGGCCACGCCCCCTAACGACACGCCTGATGACACGCCCTCGCTGGACATCAACCTGGAGGCGCTGGACACGCCCTCCGACAGCGAGTCCTGCAGCTTCCCCGACCGCATGCACGACCTGGAGTGGGAAGGTAAGGGGGGTCATGCCTGTGTGTGTGTGTGTGTGTGTGTGTGTGTGTGTGTGTGCACGAGCTGGAGTTTGTGTGTGTGTGTGTGTGTGCACGAGCTGGAGTGTGTGTGTGTATGTGTGTGTGTGTGCACAAGCTAAAGTGTGTGTGTGTGCGACAGTCAACAGGTGAGGAACCATTCAGTTCCAGGTGCTGCCTAAACATCGTAGCAAATGTCGTTAGTGAACGCACCCCAACGTGTACTCCAGTAGACATACAGTAGACGTGGACAAAGGTGCTTTCCCACTGCTGGTACCAGCTCAACTCGCCTTTCCATTGGGCAAAAGTCGGGATAGTACCTGGTACTATTTCTAGTACCTGCTTTGTCGAGGTTCCAAGCGAGCTGAGGCGATACCAAAATGTGATGTGACAACAATGCAGACTACAGATTGGATTACATCTTCACTTCGTCATTGCGCAACACAGATAAATATACGGCAACTACTGAAGCATCTAATATTTATTTACCTTTTATTAAATGGCAAAACAAAAAACCACGGCGTGATCAATTGAGGAAGTGAAGATTATTCTAGGTTGTCGATGGTATAATCAATGTTATAACTACTTAGAGCTGGACAGGGCATAATCAATGTTATAACTACTTAGAGCTGGACAGGGCATAATCAATGTTATAACTACTTAGAGGTTGACAGGGCATAATCAATGTTATAACTACTTAGAGCTGGACAGGTCAATTCATGTAAGTGAAGGTTGACCAAGATCTATAAACTGTTGGCTGCACACGGCTACAGAAGGACATTCCAACAAGGTAGAAAGGTTCCAAATAAAAATAAAAAATGACTACCAATCTACCGCAGGAGTGGTTCGAACAGCGCCGTCGCTATGGCGACCATGTACAACTATGTGGGTACTATCTGCAGTGGAAAAGGGCGAGTAGAGTTGAGGAGAGCTGATACTATGCAATGGAAATGCTCCCTAAAGTGAGTAGAGTAGAGGCTGGTACCAGCAGGTGAAAAGCACAATTAGACAGACGAACTCAGTTAAGAAATGAATGGCAATAAAGTTGATCTGATCACTAATTTGCAATTTAATAGAATGAAATAAATAAAATAACAACAAATTGCATATTATTATAAGTTATGATAGCAACGCCGTGATGCTAATAAACAGCTCACCAAGCAGTGTCTGTAGACGTGCAATATTAGTGCACGGCCATGTTGTGACCCTCGTGACCCTCTGGTTGCCCAGACGACCTCCCCCGGCTGGGGCGAGAGGGGCCGGGGGGAGCGGCCGTTGGCTCGGAGCACACGGAGGTGGGCTCCCTGGAGCTGGACCAGGTGGACAGCAAGGGCCGCCGCTGGAGACGCTTCTCTGTGGGGGGGCAGGAGTCCCAGGTCAACATGAGCGTGCTGGAGCCCTATCTGCAGGTGCTGTCCCACGGAGGTCTGTACTCCCCCCTGCCCCACTGCCCCCTGCAGCCCTGGCACAACACATTATATACAGCTCTGGACACAATTAGGAGACCATAAAATACATATATAATGATATAAATTATACTTATGTACTTAATGTAAAAACAAAAATATAAAAATATAAATATTATATATATATTATAATATATATAAGGTCTTTACATTGTATATACTGTACAGCCGCAGAAAACATTAAGAGGACACTGCAGCAGTTTTTCATATTTGTTATATTTATAAATGTTTATTTGCATCAATAATATATTTATGCTATTATATCTTTTTTTATGTGCAGTGTGCAGTGGTCTCTTAATTCTTTCTGTGATATATATATATATATATATATATATATATATATATATATATACTGTATATATAATACACACACACACACAAAATACAATGACATTGGTGTTAACTGTAGTGGGTGCTGGAGCTGCTCTTTACGTTCTCTCGGCACAACACATCACATGTCCATGGTGTGTCCTAGGTTACTATGGGGATGGATCGAACGCCATCATTCTGTTCACGTCATGTTACCTGCCGGATAACACGGTGGAGCACTACGAGTACGTCATGGACAACCTGTTCAGGTGTGCACACACACACACACATGCACGTACGTGATCTGGTGATATATCAACCTGTTCAGGTGTGCACACACACACACACACACACACACACACACACACACACACATACACACACACATGCACGTACGTGATCTGGTGATATATCAACACACTTCCACAGTATGACAACAACAGGTAGAGGTCAGGCATATTGCTCAGGGATGCTTACATCTAGTTGACCTACCTGTAAGCATCCCTGAGCAATATGTCTACCCTCCTACTGTAGGTCATGGGCTCAATCCTGCCCCCCAGAGGCAAGAGATGAATTTACACATTTTATTAAATTAAAATGTCTAATTGAATCCGCAGCTTAACAGTATCTACAGCTAAACCGTATCTGCTAATTTCAAAATGAGACTAATCTGTGTGCGTGTGTGTGTGTGCGTGTGTGTGTGTGTGTGTGTGTGTGTGTGTGTGTGTGTGCAGGTACCTGGTGGGCACCCTGGACCTCATGGTGTCACAGAACTACGTCCTGGTGTATCTGTGCAGCATGGCCCCCCGCAGCAGGGTCCCCTCCATGCGCTGGCTCCGCCTCTGCTACACCTCCATAGAGAGGAGGTGTGTGTGTGTGTGTGTGTGTGTGTGTGTGTGTGTGTGTGTATGTGTGATAGACCTCCATAGATAAATCTGTCACGTCACAATAATACAATTTAAGTGTAGCTGCACCACAGCTCTGAGCCTGACTCCACCTTTAAAGTGTAACTGCATTTTAATTTAATGGCGTATGAGTGGACGGAGTGTACCGATGAAAACCAGCCAGGTCCTGGAGTGATTTTCAACGGATATGACGTGTAGTTCTGTCTTCAGCCCATAAAATGCTGATTTGTATAAAAACAGGAATGTTGTGAATATTAACACCAGCATGGATGTGTCTCATCACAGATCAACCCTATTACTTTGTTTACAGCTAAAAAAAAAAATCACATTTTAGGATGCAGTTAGACCCTTTATCAATGCACAAAGGATTATTTGTTCATGCATCCCAAAATAGAAACACTGCCCTGCTTTGGGACCTCCTGTCCCATCGACTATTTATGGTAAAGTCAGCTATTGCAAGAGTAAGCTAATACACTTTTTGTTAAATTCAACAAATATCTCCTTGCATTTCGCTATCTTACTGTTGTCTGTGCTTGTTGAAAAAAAGAATCCTTCTACATGGCCCAAGCTCTGTAAATACTAACATAGACAAAATGGCGCTTGTATCAACAAAGCCGTAACACTATGCTTTGCTTCACAATGTGTGAGGCAGTGCCGCGGAGGACCGCAGACCCATACTGTTTTGAGTTCTCGAGAATGACTAACCCTGCCTTTAAGGGAACCAAACGCCTACCATATCTCCCTCTTCCCCCAGGCTGAAGAAGGATCTGAGAGGCATGTTTGTGGTCCACCCAGCCTGGTACATCAAAGCCCTGATCACCGTCATCAAGCCTTTCATAAGGTCAGTTCTCCTCTACCACACCAGGAGAGGAATTGTACAAAGCCATTTCTGGAAACATCTCCCCTCAAACACAGTTATTGTCTTTCTAGCCCAGTGCATTCTGGGTAGTGGCTGTTTTAAATATAGGTTTTTCCTGTAAACAAATCTTTGATGTCTGTCTGGTGACCTCTGACCTCCACAGTGAGAAGTTCAGCAGGAAGATCCGCTTCATCCCGAGCCTGGCAGAGCTTTCCGAGTACATCCCGACAGAACGTCTCCAGATTCCTGACTGCATCAGAGAGTAAGAGTCCCTGCCTTTGAGCAAGGCACGATGCCCCAAGATGCAGTGTTGCCAACTTAGCGACTGTCGCTATGTTTAGCGACTTTTAAGACCCTCTTAGCAACTTTCTTTCTAAAAAGCGACAAGAGACAAATGTAGTGACTTATTCAGACCAGGGAAAAGGTGAGGAATATAGAATATTGTGATGTATTCTCATATGCTGCTTAGAGTAATCACAGTCGTATTCTCTCCCTCTTGTGCCGTCAGTAACTTGTGTGTGTGTGTGTGTGTGGAGGGGCCGGCAGGAGGATTCAAATGAATACGCGATGACGCCATCAATATGCAAATGAGCGCATGACGTCATCTGGCGACTTGTAGCGACTTTTGGAGCAAGTGCTGCTTTCATTGGAAAAGAGTTGGCAACACTGGATACAGGGCGTAGGTTTATTGAGTCTCATTGCCTCCTCTACATGCAGACTGCATGTCTGTTACCAGGGAAACGTGGACCGAGGCTGTTGGTTTTTATGTGTAGGCTATTAGCAATAAAGGAACTTTCATATTTAGTATAAATAATACTCTATTTATATATAGATTACACATTTAGAAAATACTAAAACTTTAATAAAGCATTTGTTTAGGATAAATGTTATGAAGCAGAAGTCTCTAAGCATGTGTAATAATTATTTTACATCAATCGTAAAATCGATTGTAAAATCTAGATTTACATAATGGCAAGTTTTATTTCAGTTGCCAAAGGAACTTGTAGCCTTGTGATGCCGTATTGATATTGCGAGCTCCAATAATATGATAAATGAATGCTTGGGCACCCTTATACAGTACATTTGTCATTAGATGTAGTTCAGAAATTCCAGCGAGATATCATCAAGCCATAGTCAAACTATAGTGTACAGTAGCTTACAGCAGGGAGCTCATCGTCTTTTCAAATCAGAAAGTTGCTAACTGGCTAAAGACGCATTACAGCTAGTGTTGAATCTCATGTTGTGAACACAGTACAGTATAGGCTATCCTTGACTAAAGAAGTTGATGTCTCTTTGTAGAACGCTGTTTGACCAGGTAGAATTATTGGGCAAGAAGCACACTACAATATTATTAGGACTATGAGAGAATATCATAGAATGTACCACAAGCTACAGAAGTTTGTGGAACATTAGCAACCGTAACCAATGGGGGTGGGTCTTACACCCTAAGTTGGAAAGGTCATGTGTTCTTGTGAAACGCATGGCTCTTCCATTAGTGTGTCTAAACGCTGCCTGACCCCCCCACAGGTTTGATCAGCAGATGAACAGATGAGTGGAAGAGGATCCCTGTGGCGGACGGCCTGGCTGAAGGGGAGGGGTCAAAGGTTTAATGGCAGCACAATGGCCTTCTGTGTTGTGCACCATGGGAATGAAGAAGGCCCATACCATGACCTCCCTCCAGTCATGTGGCTGCACCAGAACATGAAGTCATCTCATCCTCCTCCTGCAAGGTCCTCTGCTCTGTTCATGGACACTTCGGCAGATCAGGAGGAGTGAACCCAGGACCGTCTGGTCGGTGATCTCCCTAACCAGTATGATGAGTTTTCTCAGCAGGAAGAATTAGATCAGCAATGATAGCGTTTACCCTCGCAACTGCAATGTGGACGTCCAGGAACAGTTTGAATGCCATTGTGTTTCTATTTGTATATTTTTCAAATTTTTTATTTATTTTTTTATTTTATTTCTTATTTTGTAGAATAATTTGTAAAACATCAAAAACATTGTTTCTAAAAAACAAAATTATTAAAATTTAAAAAAAATATGTTAATATTAAGAAAATAAATATAAAAGTGTAACTGCACCCTTTTTTATGTAAATTAAGTAAGAAGGTTGATTTGGTGCTGGTGTTAATATTGACAAAATCAGTTTTTATAAAAATCTTAATTTTATGGTCTAAAAACAGATCTACACGTCATATCAGTTAACTAAGGCAAGGAACTAGATCTGGTCACTTTCCTAAATATTCCAAATGGCGTTGCCACACTTCTGTGATATAAACACAGATTTCTTCCAGCCATTCACAGAAAATCAGGCTACTACGGCTACTGCGTAGTTACACCAGGGCATCTGACCAATCAGGAGTTGCCCGGAGCATTTCCACTTCAGTGTACTTTCGGAATTCTGAAAATACACTTTTGCGCTCCTACCTACTCCGACATGTTACTACTGTTATAACATCGAAACTAGAAATTGAACGTGGATGAAACTCACACATTATACAGTTGAATAGTGCTGCATGATGAGAGCCGTTGTTTGGATAGGATTTCAATAAGTTAATTAAATCTGTTCATGAAAAATGAAGGCACAATTAAAAAAAAATAAATGTGTAAATACTATGCATGTCTTACTAAATACAACTCCCCACCCCTATTTACACATTAAAAAAAAATAATGCATTATAACTTTCATTTTGCATTATAACTTTAACAATTATTTAATAGTGCAGCTGCTTCATCAAGTACAATGAAGCAGTTACCTATGGGACTGGACTTTGACACATGAAGGAAAGAAAACAAATAAATAAATAAAAAACACTAGTTTAGGTGGACAAATGTTTAAAATGTTCTTATATAATAAGTACAAATATATCATTAATAAATATTCTCCAATATATATTTTAAGTTTATGTGTTTTTCTAATATTATATACAGTACAGGCCAAAAGTTTGGACACACTTTCTCATTCAATTGAATGAGAAAGTGTGTCCAAAAGGTGGAGTCAGGCTCAGAGCTGGGGTGCAGGTACACTTTAAAGGTGCAGTAAGGCTCAGAGCTGGGGTGCAGGTACACTTTAAAGGTGGAGTCAGGCTCAGAGCTGGGGTGCAGTTACACTTTAAAGG